>PVIU01013894.1:0-54111 GCA_004026605.1 Ondatra zibethicus | reverse complement strand
ACCAGGACCTATCTCTTCTGCATGTATTATCTTTTTGAGAACCGAGTCTTTTTGAATGCACTCCTTCCTAGGCCGGGAGGGATAGGGGTGGGCCTTGGACTTCCAACAGGGCAGGGCACCATGCCCTCTTTCAAAGAAGAAGGGGGAGGGAGGAGGGGTGGGGAGGTAGTGGGAGGGGACCGGGAGAAGGGGAAGAAAGGTAAAAATTTTATTTCTTTAATTATGTTTTTGAATGGAAAAAATAAAACAAAACAATGTATGGAAAAATAAAAAATAAAACAGGTATGCAAACTCAAATGATTCATGCCTTAGAGCTCATTAAAACAAATAATCTACTTTTACTTGCTTTAAGATTGTTACTTCAGTTGAGTTTTTAAGATAAAGATAAGGATTTTTTTTTCTCTCAGAAATAACTTTCAGTTAAGGATTTGTTGATTTAAAAATAATCTCTAAAAATTCTAACAGAAACTTGTGCCTTTGGGCAAAATCATTGCAACTCCTTAGAGTCTGGAAAAGATTTTATCAGAGCATCAGCCTGAATAGCCATCTCAGAGGTGAAGATTCCAGATCAGGAGACAAAGCATTCCCTCAAACTCGGTGGTGATGGCGGTGGGGCTTCCTTCTAATGCTCCGCTTCCATTTTATTTTTACCTGCACATCTGTGCAGTTGCTTTTAAGCCCATGGCCAAGGAAAGCAAGCCATTCAGCTCTGAGCTGCAAATAGAAGGGCTTGGCCTGACAACACGGAGAGTGACAGGAAGGCAGAAGGACCACATGCTTTCCCTGGACACGGAGCTGCTTTCTCAAGGAAGTGTCCTGTTGCCCTGCTGTTGCTTCTGCCCTGGGGTAGGGTTTCACCTCTTCTCTTCTAATGTTCTTCTAATCCAAACCTTTCGTGATGAAGAGAGGAGAGTACTGACAAAGAAAAGAAGCTTATTTCTAGACCAGTCAAGTATGGAAGATGTCTGCTCATCTTGTTCTGTTGGCAGCAACTGCTTACTTGTGCACCAAACATAATTCTGATGAGTCTGTTGCATCCTGCATGTGAAATTATATATCTTCAATGCTTATTTAATAGCTGACATTCATTGAGTACCTTATTTGTGCAGTGATGATATAAGAAGAAAGCTAAGTGACTATCATTTAGACACAATGCTTTTGGTTTTACTTAGAAATTAATTTATGTTTCCTGGATGTTAAAATATCCAGGTAAGACAAAATAAAATCTGACAGAGATAAAAGTCTGAAGTAGGTTTTGAAGGCATATCACCTAGTATATTAGTCAAAATATTTCCTAAGAGGGAAAGGAGAAAACGCCAGGCACGGGGTCTCCCATTTATTACCTCAGCACTTAGGAAGATGGGGTAAGAAGGCAACTATAGTTTGTGGCCAGTTTAGGCTCCAAAACAAGATCATATCCCTAAGACAACAAAAATGAAAATGAAATTATGGCAAATCCCAAGCTGGAATTGTAGAAGAAGAAAGCTACCCGGGTAGTATTAGCTGCATGCCTTTCAAGAAGTAAAGAAAATGCCTTTGCTGTGCTCCTGTCCACTTGATATTTTGCCCGAGGGTTTAAGATCAAGTGACCATGGGTTGAGCCCTCTCAGACTGTGAGGCAAAATCAATCTTTCTTCATTTAAGTTGTTTGTGTAAAGGGTTGTTATCACTACATTACAAAGCTAACTCTCATACTTGCTAAGTGATGTGAAATGAGATAAAAACCACAAAAAGAGAGGAAACTTTTAGTTGAGCTGTTTCATTATCAGACATAATTTGACAGATGAATTTAAATGTCATTGTTATCAAAAACAAGCAAAATTAAACACAACCAAAAAAGTTACCATAAGGAAAATATCATTGCTAAAAAACAGGAGATGGATTTGAGAACGGCAAATTGTTTACTTTGGCTAGAATACACTTTATTTGAAAGAAAAATTAGAAATCACTTTACAGAGCATATTCAATGCTGCCATCAGACAATTTAATAGCTCTTTTGTGTTTCTTCTGAGAGAGGTCCTATTTAGGACAGGCTGGCCTTCAACTTGCAATATGCCTTCCTCAGCCTTCTAAATGCTAGGTTTGCAGGTAAGCATTCATTTGATGGCATGTGTAGAAAGAGTAGAGGTATAGATGGTTTGGAGTAAAACACACAGAGACAAAAGCAAAGCTAAGCTTCAGAACTCTAAGATTCACTGCATTGGTCACCAGAGTGTGGAGTCACTTAGTTTAAGTTAATACTAAAATTGAAGACAATGAAACGATTGGCTCCTCTGCTACATTAGTGTCATTTCAAATTTTCTTTAGTCCACACAAAAATAGTAGCTTCAATCAGGTGGTGGCCGTATAATCATTACAATCGATAATGGAAGTTTCACAAATTACAAATAGGGAAATTAAGCCAAAGCTAAATTAAACTGGCCAACGCCTGAAAGATAGTTTCAAAGCTAATGCCAGAATCAGTATTGTAGATTCTTCCATCTATACCATGACATTTCTGGATTAATCTAGAAAAATGCACTCTAATTACCCTCTTGAAAATGAATGGTCCTCACCTTGTGATGCAGTTTTGCTCTGATATAATCTAATCTACCACAAATGCTTAACATAGTGCACCTTAAGCATATTCAGAAGGCTTGTATTGATCTACACTTGAGCAAAATCATCTAACGGACTAACAAATAATATGATGTATGCGAGGGTAAAGGCAAGTTTTATGAAGAGTTGATGGAAAACAAAACCAAAATGTCAAATGTCCAAAACACAAGGGGAGCAGAGGACACAGTAGTCTCAGATTTTCACCCTCACAGTAGCATGACCAACTGGAATATGCAGCACATAATCTCTCACGAACATTGTGAAAGATAACAAAACCACTTGTCACCAAACCAAGACAGATCAAACCTCAGACCTCAAATATGGGTTTTACTCTACTGTTGCTGTGTAACTGTAAAGACTGTAAAGAAAAGACTCAAGTTGAAATGCTTTTAAATCTGGGACCATCTTCACTCAGCTGAGGTAACTTGTATCTCTATCTTTCACTTGTGACCCAAAGTGTCCCAAATGTACAATGAGTTGATATTGTGATTAGCATTTGCATGTATTGGAAGCTTGAAAAATTCAATCTCTCTCTAAGAGGTGTTCCTGGGACAGAAAATGCTTATAGTTTGAGAGTATTTGTAAATGTGGCTCTTCTCTCGCCCAAACCCTAGTTTTGCTGTTTAATTTTAATATGGACTTTTTCTGGGTAATAATATTTGTACATAGAATATGGTGTTCAATGATGATTTCATGCATGTATATAATTTTAGTGATTAAATCAGAATTATCAGATTTTCTGCCTTCTAAAATGTTTAGCACTGCTAGATGGTGGGACCGTTTGGAGTCTTATTTTGAAGTTCACAGTAAACTGTCATGCTGTAATTACCCTCTGGCATTTTAAGAAATAGAACTGATTTAGTATTTCATATATGTTAACCAACCTGACACAGTCTCAGTTTCCAGAGACTACTGTTTTATTCCTGACTTTCATAAAATCGACTTGTAGCTTCACATATAAATGACATGTGGTATTTGTTTCTGGCTTATTTCACTAAACACAGTGTACTCCAACTCCATGCATGTTGCTGCAGAAGAAAAGATTACATTCTTTTCTATAGCCAAGTTATATTACACACACACACACACACACACACACACACACACACACATACAACATATATATCCCACATATCTTTTTACCTACTCATTTATTGATGATCATTGCAGTGGATTTAAAAATTTGGTTGCAATGATTGTGCTATAATAAGCAGGAGCTTCACATTTTACTTTGATAAAATAATTTTATTTCCTATAGATATTTATCTAGCAGAGAAATTGATATTTTAAGATATTTAAAGAATAACCATGTTATTTCATTCAATGTAGAAATTTATAGTTTATGAGAATTGTGTTTATTCAGATCAGGTCTCATTTACTTTTGTTGTGTTTTGTACTTTTATTTTTTTTGAGACAGGATATTATGTAGCGTAGGGTGACTTAAAACTCTCTATTATGGCCACGGTTGGCCTTGAGTCCCTGGTTGCCCTGACTCAACCTCTATTCACTATATCCACAGGCATATATCTTCACACCCAGTGCTTTGCTTTCTTTCTTTCTTTCTTTCTTTCTTTCTTTCTTTCTTTCTTTCTTTCTTTCTTTCTCTTTCTTTCCTCTCTCTCTCTCTTAAATAATATCCACTCTAACTGAGATCAGACTGTGTCTCATTGTGGCTCTAGTTTTCATTTTTCTTATACAACTGACTGGATATTGCTTTTCTCAGAGGCTCCATGCCACTCTATGGTTCATGTTTTCTAGCCTGTGATTATAATAGCCTGGGTGCTCTTTCATTATTCAGGTCCATGTTACACTTAACTTTGTGTCACCAAGACTTAACACCAGTTTTGAACATGTAGTAGAAGAACCACGAATAATGTACCAGTAATACCTGAGTTAGGAGGTGATTTGGAAACTTTATGTCTACTCTTTCTAATATCTCCTCTGACCTTTGACATACTCAGGCAAGTCAGGCAAATCTTTTTCCTAGCACCATAACAGGCCTCTCAAAATTATTCATTGTGGTCAAAGATTCTGCAGAATTCCTGTTCTTTCATCTCCCAAACAATTTTTTCAGTACACCTGGATCCCGTTACTATTTCAGTCATTTAGTTGACTCTTTCCCCATGTGAAAAAGTCAAGATGGAGGAAGGATAGAGATGGAAAGCAAGGAAAGAGATGTTTGGATTAAGGGAGTCATTATGGGGCTAGCAAGAAACGTGGTGCTAGAGAAATTCCCAGGAATCCACAAGGATGACCCCAGATAAGACCCTCAGCAATAGTGGAGAGGGCGCGCGAACTGCCCTTGCCCTGTAGTCAGATTGATGACTATCTTAAATGTTATCATAGAACCTTCATCCAGCAACTGATGGAAACAGAGGCAGAGACCCACAGTGGAGCACTGAGTTAAGCTTCCAAAGTCCAGTTGAAGAGTGGGAGTAGTGAGAATATGAGCAAAGAGGTCAAGATCATGGTGGGGTCACCCCTGAACCTGAGCTAATGGGAGTTCACCAACTACAGCTGGACAGGAAAGGAGCCGGCATAGGGCCAATGTGTCTGACAGTTGTATGGCTGGGCAAAGTACAGAGCCACTGGGAGTGGCACTAGAATTTATCCCTACTGCTTGTACTGGCTTTTTGGAACCCATTCTTTTTGGATAAATACCTTGCTCAACCTAGATACCTTGCTCAACCTAGATATAGTAGGGAGGGCCTTGATCTTTCCCCAGAGCACTGTGCCTTATGCTCTCTGAGGAGAGGATGTGGGGTGAGGTGGGGGAAATGTGGAAGGGATGGGAGAATGGGAGGAGTAGTAACTGAGATTCGTATGTAAAATGAAAAAAGGTAATTTGTTTTCTTCTAACAAAATAAAGAAAGAAAAATTCTAGTCTACCAAAGTTTCAATGAAGCGAGCTCCAGAGGGTCTGTGGGAGTCCTAGGCATCTCAGAACCTGTCTCCATCTGTCGGGGTGGGGCCTGTTGCCTTATCCTTGCCTGCACATCTGCTTTCCTCCTGTCTGTCCAGGATTTCAAAGGAACAGTCAGGAAGCATTAACTAGTGTTACCATTTCTGCTGTGTTCCTGAAGAGCAGGCAGACATTTCACAAAGTTGAATTGAGAGGTTTATAAGGAAATCTATTTCCTGTGGTACTAAACAAAAGTAAGCAAAGAAATGATAAGTTTTCACTTGATGTATTCAAATCAAACACGGAATGTTAATGCGACATGATGCAGGCTCACTGTACTGGCATTACTAATTGGCAAAGGGTTAATGACATTGAAGATTCTCTCATCATCCACGAACAGTGAGTCAGACACAAGGAGACAATATTGTCCTTTGTTTTAGGCAGTGACATCTCATCACACCCCCAAGCACCCTCCCTCCAAAATGACCAGATTTCTGGATACATCTCAGTAATTGGCTACAAATGCAACAAGACAGTAGGTCTCCTTGATCCACTTTCAACGTCCTGTTTCTTACTGTTCATGTAATGATAAGAAAGTTTGCTGTAATCTTTTTTATGGCATGCCTTTTGTGGGGATGTTACATAGTACTTACCCACCAAAATGTGTTCTTCATATTCCCATCAGGGGACATAAATTAGTTCATATCATAGGGTACATATTGTTCACTAATAAGTAATTTAAAAAGTCATTAAAAGTGTATATTTGCTCAAAGAAGATACTATGTGGTTTTGTGTATTTGTTTATTCTTTTCTTCTCTCATCTATAATATATCAGCCACAGTTTGCTCTCCCTTTTCCCTTCCCATTCCTTCACACCACCTCCCTTCTCCCCCATATCTACTTCTTCCCCATTTCCCTTCAAAAGAAGAGCAGCCCCAGGCCCAAACACCCACCAGGCATATTAAGTGAGCATGGAATAATAAATTACAATATAGGCACAAACCCTCATATCAAGACAGGACCAGGCAAATTAGTAGGAGGAAAAGGGTCCCAAGACCACACATATGAGTCATAGATACCCCCACTCCCACTGTTGGAAATCCCACAAGAACACCCAACTACACAACCATAACACATACGTAAAGGACCTAGCTCAGACTTCTACAGCGTCCGTGATACTCACTTCAGGCTCTGTGAGCCCCTATGAGCCCTGCCTAGTTGATTCTGTGGGCTATATTCTCATGTAGTAACCTCTGGTTACTATAATCCTCCCTATGCTGTCTCCACTTCTGCAGGGTTCTTCTGGCTCCACCTAGTGTGTGGCTGTGAGTCTCTGAATCTGCTCCCATTAGTTGCTGGGTGACAGCTCTCTGGTGACAACTGGGCTAGGAATCAACCTACAAATATAGCAGAATATTGTTAGTGACAATTTCATTTTTTACTCAGTCATGTTTGGGTCCATCATAGGTGGTACCATTGTTTTAAACCTGCTCCTTCCCTCGCATGAGAGGATGAAGTTCATAGCTACTGTTTTGTAGGTCATAGAGGGGAAACAACATTCAACTCCACATTTCTGCTTTACACAATAGCAGTCCTTATTGCAGGCTGTGGGGTTGTGTCCACACTGAAGTGAAGGAGAAAACTCTTTTAAAAGGAGCATGACTTTGAAGTTGTCTACCAATGCATTTAGAGTGATTGCATGCTTTTGTGATAAACAGTCACAGTCAGTGCCTGTTTTATTCTTCAGAAAATGCTTTATGGAAAGAGCAGGGCTGCAGATATGGAAAAGTGTAATCAGAGTAACAGAACTAAGTTGGCACAAAGACTGGCATCAACTCTGTAGCTCAATAATAGAACACTTTTGTAGCATGCACAGGCCCTGGATTCAGTCCTCAGAACCACAACATAAGTTAAATTCTATGCTCCAGTATAGACTTGAAAGTGCATGTGCTTGAGAAATGTAAATGTTATGACAACATTACATAATTTGATAAATTCTCCTTTATTATTCCCAGCCTCACTGGAACATGCTGTCGATATATTAAAGGTATACAGTAAAGGATTGTCATGAATATCATCCCCTGTACTTAGTATATATTTGAACATGAATGGGAGGACACTTAATATCTATGTAATCTCAATATATTTGAGGTCTACAATACAATGTGATTAACTGTAGTTATGATTCTAGACAGGGAATGAAGTAGTTCTCACCCTTTGGTCACTGTCACCCCATTTCCCCATGCACCAGTCCCTTGGCAGTGATTATCAGACTCTGCTTCCGAGTTAGACTTTTCACATGCCACATGTAGGTGAGGTCATGCGCTCTTTCTCTCTCACTGACTGATTGCACTTGGTATAGCGTCCTCCAGATTTATCCACAGGTTGTAGATAACAAGATTTCCTCATTTGGGATTACAGAGCATATTTCATTTTGTAGTTAATTCTCTACACTTTATTTACTTATTCATCATTCATTAGAAGTGGTCTTTTTATGTCGGTTCAAATAACTCTATTCTGCTTAGTAATTTGAATCCTCACACAAAAGAATAGATTGTCATTTTCCCAATCAAGTAACAATTATTTCTTTTCATAGCCATAAATATTTTACTCATAATTTTTACATTTTTAATTAAAATCTAATTGTGTCTTTCTCCCCCTTTCTTTCCTCCATACAACCCCTTCTATGTTTGTCTATCTAACCTGCACTATTTACTCCCAGTCCCTCTCAAATTGATGTATTATCTTCTTTGATTTTAATTGTTTAATATAAATATGCATAAATATGTGAATATAACCTGATGAGTCTACTTGCTGTTGATTGTGCGTGTATGACTCCAGGGCTAACCAGTTCATACTGGATAAGGAAATAAAGAGTTCATCTATGAACTGCCACTAAATACGACAGGATCCCCTTAATTTTTAACTTTCTATGAAGTAGAATACATATACAACAAAGTGCAAAATCATAATTATAATTATACCACCCAGAGGTCAACTGTTTTTATATGTAAAATCGGCCTCCTTGTTAAGAATTAACAAATTGCCAGTACCTCATAATCCAATAATCCTTCTCCATGTTTCTCTATGATATTCTTGTTTGACAAAGATAACATGACTACAAAACTACTCATAGTCCCAACAGCATAATTTTGATTTAACTGTTTCTATTATTTTGCACTCTAGTTTTTTTCGGCAAGGGAGCTCTTAAGTTCATATTTATGTTTACTCTGTTACTGTAAATCTTTATTCTCACTCACAAATGGTGTTTGCTGTACTGCTCTACCATAATATATAAATATTTGATACTTGTAATTTCTAATTCATAAAATCAATAATTTTAACTGGATAAGACAGAATATTAACTCACCTAATTTTTAATAGAATTCAAGTTTTTGGAAGATGTGAGTATAAATATTATGAAAGTTTTATCATGTTTCTCAAAATAATATTTTTACTAAGGAGATCTTGTCTAGCTCCCTTTCCTGGGGAGAATTCTTGTATGTCTTTCTTAGGGGTCTCATTGTTTCCTATCTTCTCTGGGGTTGTGGACTATAGGTTGATTATCCTTTATTTTATATCTAATATCTACTTATGAGTGAGTACATCCTGTGTTTGTCTTTCTGTGTCTGGGTTACCTCACTCAGGGTATTTTTTCTAGTTCCATCCATTTGTTTGCATATTTGAAGATGTCACTGTTTTTTACTGCTGAGTAGTGCTCCATTGTGTAAATGTACCACATTTTCTTTATCTATTCTTTAGTTGAGGGACATCTTGGTTGTGAATAATGCTTCTATGAACATAGTTGAGTAAATGTTCTTGTAATATGAGCTTGTGTCCTTCGGGTATACGCCCAATAGTGGTACTGCTGGGCCCTGAGGTAGATTGATTTTCAATTTTCTGAGAAACTGCCATACTGATTTTCAAAATAGCTGTAAATTTTGCACTCCCAACATCAGTGGAGGAGTGTTTCCTACTGTGGGATTACCCTCTGTATGCTTTGGATATGTTTTATTACCATTGGTTAATAAAGAAGCTGGTTTTTCCAATGGCAGGGCAGAATAGAGCTAGGTGGGAAAACCAAACTGAATGCAGGAAGAAAAAAGGTAGAGTTAGGGAGACACCATGTAGCTGCCAAAGGAAAAAGTCACCAGAAACTTACCAGTAGGCCACGAAATGGGTTAATTTAAGATAAAAGAGCCAGCTAGGAATGTGCTAGAACTGTTGGCCAAATAGTGTTGTAATTAATATAGTTTTGGGTGATTATTCAGGTCTGGGCAGTTGGGAAACTAAAGTGAAGTCTCTATTAACAAATGGTTCCCATGTCTGGGCATGGATCCATATAAGACCTAAAAAAGCTTAAGAAAAAAGACAGCTTCTCGACCCACAAAAACAGGAGCCAAGCACAGTTTCTTGGTAGCTGCATTTTTTTTTCAGGTATTCTCTGTTTGCTGGCCATAAGCAGAGACACAGCTCCTTTAAGAAATGGTTATCTGATTCATACTGGTAGGATGACCAGCTCTGACTCCTTGAGGAGGTCCTGCTACAGAGAACTTACAGTTTGTGGGCAGAGTGCTACAAGTTGCTTAATGGTGACATAGACCCTCTGCATCCCTGGACACAGAGGTAGTGAAAATATTTCTGCCATGTTGGACATGGTGGAGCCAACAGGCAAAACTACAGCATTAGTTCTAGCCATACCAATCCCACTTAGCCATAAAAAAACACCTGCTTAGCATAAAAAACCCCTCTCTTGGTCAGAAATGATTACAGATACACAATAAGACAGATTCAAATGAAAAAGGCTTTGGAATGGGTCACAGTATTGGATGAATGTACATGGGCTTAAGAGAGAGAGAAAAAAGAATACAGACAGCCATAGATTAAAGGAGTAAAGTTAATAAAATAAATATTTAAAAGTAATAGAGTAATAAAAAATGTTGCATAAAGATGGAAAATACACAGAGAGTTTGGAGTATGTATATTATTATGTTTTCTATGAATTTTTTTGACCACAAAGAGATATTTGATTCTGGGGACTGCTAAGTTAAACCAACATATACATTTTAAAGATATCTTGACTTTAAAATTTGAGTCTAAGGATATATTACTTTGGAAAAGAGGTTCTGCTTTTATTTTCACAGAAGATGAGAACCCATGGAGTCCTTCCAGGCTAATGTGGTTGATAGAACAAGATCCTCTAAAAGGTCACTATTAATCCTAAAGATACTTCTCCCAACAAACAGCAGGAAGGAGTTTGAACAAAACTATGTCAAAATTCCCAAAATGATTGTTTATAAATGTTTGTTTTCATTTAAAGGGGGTTGATTATAAATGATTAAATGGTCACAGTCAATCTCTTTATAAAAAAGGGGGTGAGAAATATTATATAAAGATGAATATTTTGCACAGGTATAGATCTTGTTCTATTGATACAAATTTAAGGTTGATTTGCTATGCTGTATATGCATTTCTATTCTTGTTTAAAGTATTATGTTTATACAGCTTGTTTAAAAATGTAATATATAATTAAAATCATGGTTAATAAAAATGTCATCTATAATAGTCAAGCTGTAGTCTTGTTAATTAGGTTTTCTAGATATACAGAGATATATTTCAGATAGATAATCTTCAACACTTCAAAGACCTACAGAATATGACATTTAAAATGTTTTAAGAACTTAGAATTTTCTCGACAGTGAGATATGTCTGCTTCTGGCAGCACCAATTACTTCAGGGAGGTTAAGGGACATTGACGAAACCTGTTATGCCTTCAGTGTGCCATTTGGGCAAGAAACTTCTCTTGCCTTTACTGTTTGATGCTATGCTGTATAATCTAGACATGCAGAACCCACAGAAAAATGACTGATGAATTGGCAAAAAGAAGGTGAGACAGTCCTTCAGTATTCCTTGCTTCATGAAAGACTATGCCAGACATTTGACAGAAAACAGAAGAAAGTGACTGAAAAACTGCCAATATAGCCAAAACGATCTTTCAAGTTTTCTGCTTCATGAAAAAGTCTGCCATATACTATGGGCCTGTAGGCTGAAGATGGGTGCACCAATGTCACATATGAACTTTGGGTGACTGTCCCGGCAGTGAGATGTCTCTGTTAATTCTAGATTTTTGGAAGTTGCTTGCAATACACTTCCTGTTTACTTAGGTAATATTATATCCTTCTGGGGTCTTTAATGGAGTTGAAGACAGTTATGATAAAAGACAAATTAGATATGAAACTTTAGACTCAAAAAGAAATATGCTAACTGTAATTCTTGCTTGATATCTGTTTTGTTATATGTAATTTTACTATGTTAAAGTTAAAGCCTTTATTTTTATTTAGCCAGAAAAGGGGAGATGATATGGGATTCCCCGTTGTATGCTGTGAATATTTTTTATTACCATTGGTTTAAAAAGATGCTGGTTTGCCTATGGGAAGGCAGAATAGAGCTAAGTGGGAAAACTGAACTGAAATCAGGGAGAAAGAAGGTGGAATAAGGAAGAAGCCATGTAGATGCCTAAGAAGACGCCAGAACCTTACCAGTAGGTCACAGTCTCATGGTGATACATAGATTAATAGAAATAGATCAATTTAAGATATAAGAGCTAGCTAGGAATACGCTTGAGACATTGGCTAAACAGTGTTGTAATTAATATAGTTTTTGTGTAATTATTTGTGTCTGGGCAGTTTGAAAACTGAAGTATAGTCTCTGATTACAGTTTCCCTTTCTTTTAATCCTCCCCAGCATAAGCTGTTATTAGTGGTTTTTTTTTTATCTTAGTAATTCTGGCTTGTGCAAGATGGATTCTCAGAGTCATTTTGATTTGCATTTCTCTAATGGCTAAGGATGTTGAAGTGTTTCTTAAGTGCATTTTGGCCATTAGATATTCGTCTGTTGAGAATTCTCTGTTTACATCTGTTTAGGACCCCATTTTTAATTGGATTAATTGATACTTCGATATCTAGTTTCTTGAGTTCATTATATATTTTAGAGATTAGTTCTCTGTTTGAAGTGGGGTTGGTGAAGATTTGTTCCCGTTCTGTAGGTTACCATTTTGTCTTAGTGACCATGTCTCCTTACTTAGAGAAGCTTCTCAGTTTCTGGAGGTCCAAATTATTAATTGTTGATCTCAATGTCTTTACTACTGGTGTTATATTCAGGAAGTGGTCTCCTGGGTCAATGTGTTCAAGACTACTTCCCACTTTCTCCTCTATGAGGTTCAGTGTGACTGGATTTATGTTGAGGTCTTTGATCCATTTGGACTTTAATGCCTGGTAATAGATTTGCACTCTTCTACATGTTGACATTCAGTTATGCCAGCATCATTTGTTGAAAATGCTTTCTTTTTTCTAATGTATAATTTTAGCTTGTCAAAAACTAGGTGTTCATAGGTATGTGGATTAATATCAGGGTCTTCTATTTGATTCCATTGGTCTACAGTCTTTTTTTGTGCCAGTACCAAGCTGTCTTCATGACTATAGCTCTATAATAGAGCTTGAAGTCAGTAATGGTGATGTTTTCAGAAGTTTCTTTCTTGCATGGGACAGTTTTGGCTATCCTGGAGTTTTAGTTTTTCTGTATGAAGTTGAGTATTGTTCTTATAAGGTTTGTGAGAATCGTGCTGGGGTTTTAATGGGGATTGCATTGAACCTATAGATTGCTTTTCATAAGACTGACATTTTTACTCTGTTGATCCTACCTATCCAAGAGCATGGGAGGATTTTTCCATTATATGACATCTTCTTCAAATTCTTTCTTTGAAGACCTAAAGGTCTTGTCAAACAGGTCTTTCACTTGTTTGGTTAGACTTAACCCAAGATATTTTATGTTGTTTTTGACTGTTGTGAATCCTGATGTTTATCTGATTTCTTCCTCAGCCCCTTTATCATTTGTATATAGGAAGGCTACTGATTTTTTTCGAGTTGAATTTGTATCCTGCCACATTACAAAAGTTGCTTTTTCAGCTGTAGGAGTTCCCCGGTAGAATTTTTGGGGTCATTTATGTAAACTATCATATCATCTGCAAATAGTGAAAGTTTGACTTCTTCCTTTCCAGTTTGTATCCCCTTGATCTGTTGGAGAGGAGTGAGGTCACTTGCTGATTCCCAGCTGCTCAGCCCCAAAATAATCACAAAGAAACTGTATTAATTAAATCACTGTTTGGCTCATTAGTTTTAGCTTCTTATTGGCTAACTCTTACATCTTATTTTAACCCCTCTCCATTAACCTGTGCATCACCACAAGGTCGTGGCCTACCAGCAAATTTTCAGCACTTCTGTCTCTGGTGGCAGCACCATGGCTTCTCCCTACTCCACCCTTCTTTCTTTCAGCATTCATTTAGTTTTCTCTACCTAACTGTGCTCTGTCCGGCTATAGGCTCGTGCCAGCTTTCTTTATTAACCAATGGTATTCACAGCATACAGAGGGGAATCCCCTTTATCTTCTTTTTTTTTTTGTCTTATTCTCTAGCTAGAACTTCAAGTACTATATTAAATAAAACTGAGTGTGGGATGGAAAGAAAGTGGGAGGAGTCAGAGGATGGGAGAGAGAGGTAACTAGGATTGGTATGTAAAATAAGATTGCTTTAAAAATAAATAAAAAAGCAAAAGATGTTTTAATTGTATATCAGTATTTCTATTTTGTTCATACCCACCCACCATTTCTTCTCTCCAGTTCCTGTCTATAATGCCCAATACATCCCTTTCCAACCTTATATCCCCCTATTATTTTTGTTGTATTATACTGAGTTCACTTTCTACTACACATATGAATGCAGTGAATAGGTGTGGAGTCATCCATTGGATCATGGGCAGTTTATCAGTAACTACCCACCCAAAGAAAAATGACTCTCCTTCCAACAGTAGTCAACAACTTCCAACAGCTCCTTAGGGTGGGTGAGACCTGGTGCAGCTGGGATGTGAGGGTATGTATGAGGTCAAAGAGGTCAGCTCAAGTCAGCTTAAGAGGGAACAGAACATGAGTCAGAAGCTTTATTCTTTCTTCCTAAAGCTAATGGAGATTTTCAAACAAATGGAAACAACATAAGATGAGGTAAGCTATTTTTAAAATGATGGTCCAACAGCACTGGAGACCACAAAATCAAAGGTGGAGAACCTAGGAGAAGAAAGAATATGTGAGGATTACAACATTTGGAAAAATTTTGTATTCTATTGCTAGATTAGTCACAGATTTAATATATGACACCATGGAAATTTCTAGTAAAAATTACCCTCTGAAATACTTTAATAAAGAAAAGTGGCCCAAGTTCAAAGCATATTTCATTCCTTTTCACAAATAGGTCTCTTTTAAAATTAATGCTGCTGTTGTTATAATGTGATTTATTTAAATATCCTCAGAGAAATCAATATAAATTTTAGACCAATATCTTATTTGTATAAAATGTTACTTAGTTTCATCTTAGTTATTTCAGCTAACGTTGTGATACATAAAATCAGAGAAAACCAGAGACAGACAGACCATCAGACAGACAGACAGACAGGAACATCTTGAAACAAAATGAGAGGATCAAAGGGTAATGCTATAGAGCCTAATTTCTAGAAGGAAGTTCTGCCACTTAAACTTGCTTGTCATCTTGTTGCATTAGAAACACCATGCTAGCAAAGCGGTTCCTCCAAAGAAAGCAGGATAATAAAATCCTTACCCCACATTAAAGTATTATTTGATGCAAGGTACAAATATACACCATTTCCCTTGACCATACTTAAATCTTCTTACCAATCCATACCACTTCGTGTAGCCTAAAGATTTTAAGGTGATTAAATGATTTCCCCCAGGTTAGTTACTTCTGAGAGTTAAGAAGTCTGGATGTGCTAACAATGGCCAAAAAAGAGGAAGCACATGAGTTTCCCAGGTTTCAGATAAGATAGTATTGTAAAGAGGTCTTTAAGTTTTACTAAGAGTCAATCACCACATCCTGCACTCTGATTCTTCTGTTGGAGTTATCTCATTGTGCCCTTCTCTATAAAACAAACATTTGCGTGGAAGCTACACTGTAAATACTGCAAATAATAATTGGGGCTATTATGCTAATGTATACTTTGCAAACTTTCTAGATATTCATTATGCATTTGTAAAAGTCTGTCCCCAATGCATCCAGTGGAAATCTGAAGCTCTGAGGGTGGAATGGCTCAGACAGTTCACAGGCAGGGGCGGGAAAGAACCTTGGGTTCCAAATGCTGTGTTCTCTCCACAGTGTCTCTTCTTATTAGTCATGTCCCTGGTATTTAAGACCTGAGAACCAAGCTAAATATCAACATTATTATGAATTTTAATGGAATGGAGTCCTATTTTGTAACTCCAGTTGGCTCATAAATGCAAGAAATCCAGTACTGACTGTATTGGTTTGTGTTCAGCAGGTGGTAGAGGCTGTAAATGGCATTAATATTTCACATTCTCTAATCTCAGAGTCAAACACGTGTTATTTCTTCTATACTTGAGGCCTGATGTGACTTTTATTAGCACAATTTAAGGAATCTAAAAAGCTGTCATTTATTTGAAGGGCAAGATTTTGCTGACACTGCATTATCTAGACTTGTTATACCAGGATGTAAAGACCAAGTAATAGAAGCAAGCTACTTCTGAACTCTGTGAAAATATTGCTAATTTCTTCTTTCCAGGGCCCTTACATGTTTTTGTTTTCTCACTTTTATGGCCCTTAAGTTTTTCACTCGTATTCTGTGCAAAATGAACCAGTTTTTTTTCTTCCTGGCACCTCTTGTTTTAGTTTCTGCTGTATATTTATAACAAAGTCTAGTTCTTTTTAAGTTACCATATCTAAGGCAGAGACATGTTACATGACATATTAACTTTGAATATATTCCCAAGTTTACTAGGCCCACATTGCTCTTTAACATCTAAGGAAAATGGATTTAAATTGTGAAAACAGAGTTCATGCCGTATTTTCAAAGACTCATAATTACTGAATCTCTAACTTTGTAAGCCATTTCTCTGTAAGATCTGTATGTGATAAACTTTTTCTGAGCTACTGCACACTGCAGGGTTTTCCATGGGAAAAATAACAGCAAACACTTTTCCACAGAATTATAGATGACACAGGTAACAAAATGTACCAAGTACTGTGTCTTCCAGGTGTTCATGGTTTTACTGGAACCAGGGAGCTTGGTGATCTCTATTCTCTACTTCTTTCTTCTTCTTCTTCTTCTTCTTCTTCTTCTTCTTCTTCTTCTTCTTCTTCTTCTTCTTCTTCTTCTTCTTCTTCTTCCTTCTTCTTCTTCTTCCTCCTCCTCTTCCTCCTCCTCCTCCTCCTCCTCCTCTTCGCTCTTTGCTTGCCAGTTCTCTAACAACAAATTTATGTCTCATACAGAAATTTTCCATTATCTTTTTAGTTCACAGAGTTATCAGTTTGGTTGAGACTGAAGTGCTGTTGATTTGTGTGTAAAATAAAAGCAGATCTCAAAAATGGTTCCCCAAAGGCACAAACCCATGTAAAACCTGTTCCCACATATACAGCTGAGACTAATAGCTTGCTACTAGCAAGGGGAATAAGAAATGGAGTGACTCTCCTGGTAGCGTTACACAGCAAAAGCAAAGGGATTTTATAGATGAAACTATGATCCTCAAACAGGGGTCCTTAGGTTCATCATCAAACAGGGGTCCTTAGGTTTATCAAGAGGGGATGTATCTTTGCTGAATCTGACTTATACGAGTGAGTCCTTCAATACAGCCCTAGAAGTCAAACCTTGTTCTCTTTTAAACATGAAAAAGCAAGCTAGCATAAAAGGAAATGAATTCTGACAATAGCCACATGAACTGGTAAGGAGACCTTCAAGTCTTAATTAAATGCTAGCCCAGCAACAGTTTCATCATACCCTGTGAGGTTGCAAGCTGCTCAATGAAGCTGTGCCCATGTTTCTGACCTACAGAGAATTGAGAACCATTATTTAAGCTCCTGAGTATGAACTATTCTTTTTTTTTTCAATTTTAAAATTTGCATAGAAGCACAAAAGAACCAAAAGCCATGTCTGATTTCAAAGTGTACTATACTGCTATCGTAACAAAACAGCATGAAAGCCTCTAAAAATTGAATATGCAAACCAACTGAAAAGAGGGCTCAGAAATATATGCAGGTATAGCTAGCTGATTCTCAGTGACGGTGCCAGAACACACGGGAAAGGAAAGAGTCTCATCCACAACCATGAGGGAAAGCTGTACCTGTAAAGATTGAAGCTAGGTACCCTATGTCCCGCCCTGCATATAAAGAAACTAAAAAGAGACTGAAGATTTTAGTAGAAAAGCCTAGACTTTGAGACAACTAGAGGAAAACAGAGGATACCCTTAAAGGCAGACAGATAGGCAAAAACTTTCAGGAACATACTCCATGGCTCAGGAAATCCTGCAGGAGTTGAAAAAGGGTGCTGTAACAGATCCAAAGCTACTGCACAGTGAAGATATCAATTACCAATGATTAAAATCTACAGGATGAGGAAAGTCTTAGTAAGTTATTCATCTGCTAAGGGATAATACCCAGAATATATGAGGAGCTAAAAAACAGTCACTTTTTTTTAACTTCATAATACACCTTTATAAAATCAGTATAACTGGTCTCTAAAAGAAACAAAGGTGATGGACGCATCTGAGAAAATAGTGCTCAATCTTCAGCAAGTTTTGTGAACATTCCGACCAGACAGGGTGACAGGGCATAAAAAATAGTAGTCAGTGTCTTTTACTGAAATACAACATACCACACAAATTCAAGGGCTGACTATTTAGACTTTCTCCCCTTAAACATGCCAAAGTGCTAATTGGTGTGAATTGGGCTTTAGTGATATAGCTGGGACATTTGATGGCCTTTTAACTAATGATAGTTGATTACATTTTTTTTTTATTTTCACTGGCTAGTATGACCCTGTGATTAATCACAGTCATTGTCAAGCTGGGAACCAGATTTAACTTCCATGAAAACAGAATGCAGGCACACAATTTCTATAATAAATACAACTGAGACTGTTAAGAATCATGCACAGCTAGGTTAACTCAAAAGGACAGATTTTTATATGAATATGTACAATTTGAGATCTGAACTTGAAAGCATGAGTTATCCACTCAAAAGTTTTTTGAGACAGGATTTCTAGGTAAGGCTGTCCTGGAATTTATTCTGTAGAATAGACTGCCCTGAATTGCACTTATAATATTAATCATGTCTTAGGGCTGCAATTTTGAGCTTTGATTTCAAATAACAACACATTTTGTGAGTATAGGTTACTCTATGTCTATGTTTTCAAAATTTTTATGAGTATGCTAGGTAATTCTCAGAAACTCTAGGGTCTGATAACTCATACAAATGCAATTTATGATAGATAATGTCCTCAAATATGAAGGTACAAAAAAAATTCTCAAATAGTCTCCCAACTGAAATTACTATGTTAAAAATCATGGATTGTATGTGGGAGTAATAATTACATATCCCTCTATCCTATTTTATTGTCCTGAAAACTATATTAGATATTTTCAATTGTACTTATTTTATTATTGTAGAATTACAGGGGCCAATGCCTACCCTGTAAACTTGCTTCAATTTCAAAACTAAAGCTGATGTTTCTGGAGCACTCCAAGTTTACAGTGTCATGCAAACATCAATAAAGCACCTATTTCTTTGTTTTCAGAGTACTGTGGCTGCTCTGTCCTACTTCTTATAAATTGGATATCAGTAACGATAAAAACGTTTCCAAAAATGAACAAGCTCAATATGTTTCTAACAAGAGATTTTGAAATATTTGACCTGTCAGAAAAAGAGCAATTTCAAAGGATGGCATTCAAGTTCATCCAGTTCCCACACATCTTAGTTGCTGTCAGAATTCAGTGCCAAAGATGACAGACTAAATGCAGAAACTATTATACATATGGTGTATGGAAATTCTTTCTCCTGATTTGAAAACCATCATCTTTTTTTAGAGTGTTCACTTCCTCATTAAAAGTGTTAACATTAAAGACAAGATTTCTAACCATCACTTCCTAGTCCCCCCTCAAGATGAAGGACACTCCATCTTGTGTGTATGCATGTTAAGTACTGTGTACCAT
This sequence comes from Ondatra zibethicus, assembly GCA_004026605.1. Classification (NCBI taxonomy): domain Eukaryota; kingdom Metazoa; phylum Chordata; class Mammalia; order Rodentia; family Cricetidae; genus Ondatra; species Ondatra zibethicus. The sequence goes on along the minus strand of PVIU01013894.1, from coordinate 34,553 downwards.
AGTCTTGTCAATTACCTTTGACATATTGTCAAGCTGTCCCTTCTAGAATGGAAATTCTACAAAACAGAGATTTCCTTTTCCTTTTGACAGATCTGTGTATTCTGTATAGGGAAGAGGAGCTTAAATATCACAAAGGAATCCCCACAGATTTGTTACATGTGTAAATTCATTGATAGACGATGCGCTAGCAGCACTGCTTATCTCTAAAGAATGAGCATATTCAAGCACTGCTGTGTTGGGCAACATTTAGAAGTCTAGGAAAGCGCACTTTTTCAAGGACAAAAGAAATATTTATACTCATACACAGAAAGAAACTGGTACTCGACAATAGGTACTGTACCTTGACATGGTCATCAGTTGTAGGGTTAAATTAATGTTGGCATCTCCTATTCCCTTACTTGGTAATTCACTGAACAATACCCAATATCAGAAAATGTAATTGGCATGGATTAAATATATAGAAGTAAAGAAATAAGGGAACAAAATCTTAGTGTGTCATATCAGAGCAACATCCTGATATCACCTACAGTGAAACGTACCTGCAAGAGTACTATATTTAAATGATTTCTTTTAATGTGATAGGACCTATGACAAACTTGGAATCAGACTATCACCTACTAACACTCTGTATTAGATAACAGATCAATGAATAAAATTTAAAACTGGTTTTAGAAAATTATTGTATGGGTAGCTTCTTAAGATACATCTTTCTCCTCCAAGGGGAAGTTCATATTACATTGTTGTGGTCAATTGACTCCTTTCCCTATTATATAACAGAACTGTAGAGACATCAAAAGGAAGAGAATTAAGGATGATGTGTTGGTCTGTAGATAACTAGGCAGCACTATATTTGTCTGAACTGATGCATTTCTTTTTCTGTTTCTCTCATCATATGCTCAACACTAAATGCCACATTAAAGCCAGAATTTTAATGGCTCTCCAGGTGTGTGGTTTGAAAGAAAATGGATTGTAAAGGGAGTGGCACTATTAGGAGGCATGGCCTTGTTGGAGGAAGTGCATCACTGTGGGGGTGGGCTTTGAGTTCTCATATGCTAAAGATACTGCTTAGGGTCTGAGTCCACTTCCTGTTTTCTTCTGATCAGGATGTAGCCAGCCCCATGTACCTGTATGTTGCATGCTCCCCACCATGATTATAATGGACTAAACCACTGAAACTGTAAGCCACCACTCCAATTAAACTTTTTCCTTTATAAGAGTTGTCATGGATATTTTTCTCTTCACAGCAATAGAGAACCTACCTAACATACCAGGTATAAGGAAGTAGAAACACTGCTTCATTTAGAATAGGTTACAACTTGAATTTCAGTGTGGTTCGCAAAAGCTGCTCAATGTATGAAAATTTCATCTTAAATTCTCTGAGTCTCAGGTTTTTACCTTTTGCAAACTGTTAGAGTATCACTGACTAGATGGAGTTTGTTGAAAGCTTGCAAAATAGCAAAGGACACCTGGGAGCCCTCTGCTTATCGCTGGATCCCATCCCTGGACACTTCTCAGCAAGACTTTTCTCTCCAACCCAGACCGTCATTCCTTTTTTACTATGATGTTTTGTATGTCAAACATTTTTCTCTTTCTCATAATGAACATCTCTCTCTCTCCATGATAAACTCCTGATACATGGACCCAAGTCACCACAAAACTTACGCTCATTGGCTAGCAGGCTTTGCTAACTTTTCCTTCTGAAATAAAGCTGTAGTCTTTTGGATAAGCTTGCTCTTCCATCAGTGTTCTCCTCAATCTTTCCATTATCTAAGTCTAAAAATCCTATTATTCTCAACTCTTCTCTCAACATTTAATGCTCTAGGAATACACACTAACTTTGTAGATAACATCTACATGCTGACTAATTCCTACTGTCACTGCTGCTCCCAACTCACCAATGCCTTCTGCTTTGCTTTCTTGCCTGCTTCTAATTGACTCCGGTCATACTTAGGAATATTATTTTTGTGATGAAGCATCATAACCAAAGCAAATTGAGTAGCAAAGAGTTTATTTGGCTTACACTTCCGTATCTGAGTCTGTCATTGAAGGATGTCAAGACATGAACTCAAATAGAGACAGAACCCAGAGGAGTTGATACAGAGGCCATGGAGGGATGCTGCTTACTGGCTTGCTCCTCATCATTTTCTCAGCCTTTTTTCCTATAGCATTCAGGACCACCAGCAAATTCATCTCTATAGCATATCCCCCTTTAAATGTAAGGTAAACAAACAATTATAAACAGTATTTGGGAATATGGGCACAGTTCTGCCCAAACTTCTTCCTGCTGTTTATTGGGCAAAGTAATATTTTGAGGGGTATTCAAGGCAACCTTTCAGGAGGTCTCAGTCTGTGAAACCACATTAGTCTAGAAGCAATCCACAGGTTCTCCTCCTCTGTGGAGACAAAGGAAGAACCTCTTTTCCAAAGCATCATATTCTTAGACCCAAATTCTGAAGTCAAGATATCTTTATAATATACATGCTGGTTTAGCTTAACAGCCCATACAATGAAATAGCTCTCTGTACTTAGCTCCTTTACAGTAAAAAATTCAAAGAAAGCACAATAATATACATAATCCAGACTCTCTGTGAATTTTCCATCTTTAAGTGGCTTATTTTTCTTTACTCCTTTTAATCTATGACTGTCTGTACTCTGTCTCTTTAAAGATGTCTTTTACTTCTTTTTCAACTCTCTATACTCTTTTTCTTCTCTCTCCCAATTCTACATACATTTATCTAACACTATGACTCATCTGGATTTGTCTTTATTGCATAGCTGTCCTTGCACTTCTTAAAACTTAAGCTGCACCATTATTAGGGGAAATATGAAGTTTCTGCTTGCCTGCCCAGTCTAAAATTTAACTGTGCTATTACTATGGCATATATGGTACTTACTGCATGCTCCCCACAGTCCAGCATGGCGGAGCCGCTTATGCCTCTGAGCCCTGCACACCGCCCCAGTTCTAGGCACAAAGCTGGTCCACATTACCATCAAGCAAGTTGCAGCAGGAAGCTCACAAATCCCATCATAACAAAAGCAAATTGAGTAGGAAAGAGTCTGTTTGGCTTACACTTCCACATCTGAGTCTGTCATTGAAGGAAGTCAACACATGAACTCAAATAGGGCCAGAGTCCAGAGGCAGGAGTTGATACAGAGGCCATGGAGGGATGCTGCTTACTGGCTTGCTCCTCATCATTTTCTCAACCTTTTTTCTTATAGAATTCAGGACCACCAGACAGGCATGGCACCGTCCATGGTATCTTGGTATCATGGTATCTTGGGTCAACTCCCCCCATCAGTAACTAAATAAGAAAATATCCTACAGGCTTGCCTACACAGCCCAATCTTATGGAGGAAATTATCTTCTTTTGCATTTCCTTCTCTCAGATGACTTTAGCTTGTGTCAAGTTGACATAAAACTATCCAGTGCAGCTCCCCAAGATTCTGTTTTCTCATTGTTGCAGAATGATCCTGCTTAGGCATAGGTAGAAAGTGACTTCACTGAGAGTGAAGAAGCCAAAAGTCTTACAGTGCTGTGTAAGATGCTATGTTATACAGCTGCTGCTTCCTACTTCCTTATTATGGTCCTTTGTAATACTCTGGTCACAGTTGCCTTCTTGCTATACAAGGAAACTCCAGATAAAATTCATGCTTTGTGGCTTTCACACCTATTCTCTACTCTGGAAGGCTCCCATCCCAGATAGTCATAGAGCTTATTCTTCAGTGTCTGGTTAGTTTTGTACTAATGTTTCTTTTTCAGAAAGTTTTCTTTTTGTTGTTGTTGTTGTTCATCCATTTACAATAAGCTATAATCCTCAATTTTGGTGATCATTGTAAACTATCATTTTATTTTCTCTATAGCATATCCATTCCTAATTCAAATTAGTGTGTGTATGTGTGTCTGTGTGTGCAGGTATGCACACACTTACCTATGGGCATGTTTAACCGTTCATGGAAGTGGGGAGGCTAGAGGTCAATGTCATTTGTCTTCCTCTATTGGTCTCCAACATATCTTTATGAGACAGAGGAGTCAAGGGTTCTCAATGGTTGTTGATTCCACCATCTCAGGTAGACTGGGTAGATAGTGAACCCCTGTGACTAACCTTTCTTAACTCTCATAAACCAGGAGTTAAAAATATATGTCACCAAATCTGGCTATAACAATGGTACTGGCAATATAAATCCATGTCCTTGTGTTTTCACAGCAAATATTTTACCAATTAATCCATTCTCCCCAGCCTCCAAATTAATGTTTTAATTGATTTCCTCTCTGTACAGAATGGAGGTCCCATGTGTGTTGGCATTTTGGTTGTTCTTTTTCTTTTAAAATATTACTTTAATATTTCATTATTAAAATATTAAAAAAATTTCTCCTTCCCCTTTATTACTCAAAACTCCCCTAAATAGCCTTCTTTGCTCTTTTTCAAATTTAAGTCCTCTCTTTTCATTTATTGCTATTATGTACATATATATATTAGTCTATATAAAATTAGTCTGTATATGAAGAATTAATATTAAGAGGCACCCTCAGACCACAGAGATAATTTTATTATAAAACTGACTCTCTGAATTATTGTGTAGGTGTGTTTACTTACTGCAATTAAGACTCAGAAATCAGTTGTCTAAGATTGCATCACATTGATAGAATAGGAAGTCTTGATTCCCAGCTGAGACATTGCCTCAATCTAAACTATCCACAATTTCTTGATATTTATAATATATGTATCTAATGCTGTACATGTCACATGTTTAAAATCCTTCTGTCTGTGAATTTCCTACTTGCTACTTTTCTAGATCTTTATAAGTAAGAACATTGAATGATTAACTTCTACAACTTTGATGCCTCATGTCAAGCTCGGAGGAAGTGTTTATCAAGCTTTTGTTGAATTCACATTAACAAATGTGAATATTGATGAATGAATGGATAATATTGTAAAACTGAACAAATATTTCAATCACAGTACTCTAACTCATCATAAATTCAAAGAAGCTTGTTGCCTAAAGAAATAATATTAGAAAAATGCTAAAAAGTGGTAAAGTATTTCCTTATCATTTAAAAATAAAACATTAATTTTTGACAGTTTTACAAATGTGCCTAATACACTGATTAAACTTGACCTCCATTCTCTCCTATCTCTTCTAACTTTTTCCACCTCTTTCTTTTGTAAAAAAAAAAAAAAAAAAAAAAAAAAAAAAAAAAAAAAAACTGTCTCATATTCATGTCTTTCATTTTGTCTTGTAACTCATTGAATTCAACCATCTATGTGAATATTAACTTCAAACTATACATTGGAGCCTGGTAGTATAAAATCGACTTCTCATTCAGAATCCACCAGTAGCCAATAGTTTACTGGAATGGGATTTGGTCTCAAGAGGCCAAAAATGAGTTATGATCAACTAGTGACTAGCCCAGGCTTATGCAGGCCCATATTTATACAGTCCACAATTTCTATGAGATCATTATTGCAATGACTCTATCATAATTAGAAGACAAATTTTGTCAGCCATCCTCCTTACCTCCTAGCTCTTTATTTCCACTCAATACTAAAAGATGTCCTCCGAGCCATAAAGGGGATGGTCTAATATTGTGTTAGACCTGAGCACTCAAATATAACTTGCTATTGGCATCATGAGGACTCATGAGTCTCTACATACATCCTAGGTTATTGAAAAGAAAATCCTGCCTTATTTAGCCTAGGTAAAGCAGTCATGGATATACAGATAAATGTCACAAGTTGACACATCTTGCCTGGCAGCTTGAGATTGAGTTCATAGGATTCGTAGCTAGATAATTTTGTTTTATTCCCCAGCAACTTGTATAGCATCTTTGGCACTATGAAAACCTGCCAGCATGGAATGAGTTTTCTACTTAGTTTGAGCTCTATTTCTCTATTTTGCAAATAAGGTATGCAGTATCTCAGCAATAGAGTCTCATCAATTAGTCTTTGTGAGTGAGCATGAGGAATGTCTGTTTTGTTTGGGAGGCCTCTGGGGCCTACTTGACCAACAGTTTAGTAAATACCTGGCATTGGTATTTTTGTTTAAAAATTCATAGTTTGGGGGACCATCTAGAATCATAATGTGTTATCATATTCAATAAAGAAAATTAGCAATGATGAAGAGAAGTTCTCTGACTTTTCAAGCAGAAGGCTGCTGTTATTAACTGGCTCAAGACATGTGAGTGTGTACAGTTCTTTTATATCACATCATCCTTGAACTTCTGTGCTTTTTGGAGTAGGTTAAAATCCTGCATGATTTGAAACAATAAATACTTAAAATGTGCTACAATTTTTATTGCAAGATACTTGAAAATGAATGTTTCATATTTTTCTTAGTTGTGGAAATAGTAAAATGTTTATATATTTTACTTAACTCTTAAATTCAGAAAAATAAAAGTATAATCTGAAATCAAAATAATCAGAAATATCTCTTATATAGGAAAACTAACATACATATTAATTAATTGAGTTCATAGGAAATATGATGTCCATATAAAACATGTTAATGAACTCATATTAATATTACATATGAATTAAAAATATGGGTATTGTTTATATTATAATCTAAAATGAAGATGAGGAGGTGTTTTAGTAGATAAAGTATTTCTCTTTAAAACCCAAAGACTCGATTCCCAGCTCCAGAACCTACAGTAAAAAGACTAGGGTGGTGGTAGGCCATTGTATGGGAGTGCTGGAAAGATAGGGTCCTTTTGACACTCACTAAGCAGCATAGCCTTGGCAAGTCCATGCCGATGAGAAGTCTTGCCTCCAACAAAAGGATGGTCATGACTTAGCCCAAAGTTGTTACCTGGCCTCCAAATGCACATACACAAACTTGTCGTCACACTCTCACACACATGTGCCTATCATACCCATGAACACATCAAAGGTAAAAGTAATGTGCCACTGACCCTTGTATTGGGTATTTCTCTGTTGTCATGACAAAATATCTGAAGCCCGATGACATAGAAAGAATATAGGCTCATTCTTCTTGTTTAGAAAAATAGTGTGCTTTATGTCATTACCAACCAACCAGCCACAACTTAGAAGTGATGCTATTGCTAATATAGCATCATCCATCAAACAAAATTAAAGACAAACTTCTCTGAAGTGATTTTAATAATATGATATTGAATAACTTAGAGTAATTATGATGGTTGAGGCACATACCGCACTTTGTGTTCTTAATTAAGTCATTGCCTTTATTTAAGTCACATATGAGTGACCTGAAAATCCAAAATCTGTTGCATTAACTTGGTCCATGCCTCCCTAGCAGCATGGTAAATGAATATGTGAGTGGGAGAGATCGCATCAAGAGACAGAAACAGACGAGATCATAGGCATATTATTTCTATAGCAACCCTGCCACAAGAACTATCTCAGGGCCCCAGGAACTGCCTTAATCTTTCCTAAAGCTGAGTGTCAATGACTTCAACCCCTCTTCTTGGATCACACCCCTTAAAAAGCCCTGCCCCAACTTTCTAACATCTTCACCCTAAATATAAACTTCCAACAATCCAATCTTTGATTGACAAAGTGTATTAAAATCATAGCATTTTGGAAAATAGATTTTTAAATCCAAATGTCCCAGAAGTTTGGGAAAATATTACTGATCATTGTGATTTTCAAATTGGTTTATTAAAAACTCATGAAGATGCTAGCCTAAGAGAAAAGTTTACTGTTTATTAACTAAACTTGACTATAAATTAAAAAGATAAATAATGTGTAAATTATGCATTGAACTTATACAAAGAAACTGTAAAAATTTAATGTCTTTTGAAGATTCTACCAAGTATTTGATCCCTTCTTTAGCCAATGTAATAGTTAAACATGTATCTGAAGTTTCTTCAGAATAAAAAAAGAGGGCATTTCTCCTTTACAATTTAGAAGCACAAATTTCAGTTAGACAAATCCAAACGTTGACAGATAATTAAAATACAACTTACTTGTATACCTGAAAGCAAAGTCACTGCTTTATTTATTAATTCTTTGTTAGTATTGTTTTCCCTGCTTATATTGAAGAAGAACATGTTATGATGACTCTGCCATGTACCTATGACATTATTACTTATCAGCTGATATTATGGAAACTCTGGACCTCAAATTGATACTTTAAAAATACGGTGTCTTTCAGAAAAAAAAAGGTTCTGAATCCATTTGTGCATGTCTGAGGCTGATTGCTAGGTTAATTAGGTGTCTTTTAGTTGATACAGTTCCTGAGTTCAAAGCACCATTGGTTTTAAACTCTGCTACTGCCAGGGGCAGTAAGTAATTTCCCTGGAGTTTGTGCTGATGTCCTTAATCAAATGTGATTGGTTTTCTTTGACCACCGTAGAAACTAAAATAGTGCCCAGTCTCCAGCTAGTTATCCTCAACCAAGTAGAAATGGTTTTTATTTTCCCGGAGATGATTTATAATAGTTTTAACTAAAAGTTGTCTTCATCATGCCAAAAATACTGAACTAGTAGACATGGAGAGATAGCATGCAGGCCAGAGGATTAAGAAAGACCAATGGGAACTGACTGAGAAAGCTTATTTGTTCCTTCTATTACTCATTCATATTCTCTAGGCACAGAGGTTGTGTGGCATCAGCAGAAGTCCAAGGTAAGGATGAGGGACTCTTAACAACACATTGCTGCAGAGTAGCATGAAGTAGCCAGGAGAAAGAAAATCACTGTGTACTGCAAGCATCACCTCTGCCAGAACAAAAACAACTGCTATATCTATGGGATCTATATCAACTTAATAATTCAGCATAATGGATAGAAGAGCTCATGAAGTCCAAGCTCTAGCTACAGATCTATTGGCAGTTAATGGCCACGGGGGATGGAGGGTCCTTTTACTTTGAGGTTGTGACCCTTGATGGGGCTGAGTATCCTCCAGCAGATGGCTGTTGTAGGAGGTGGGCAGGCTGTGTCCTGCCGCCTAGATAGCTTAATCCCCAAAATAACCACACAGAAACTGTATTAATCAAATTACTACCTGGACCATTATATCCAGCCTCCCCTTGGCCAACTCTTACATCCTGATCTAACCCATTTCTACCAATCTGTGTAACACTATGAGGTCATGGCCTACCAGGAAAGATTCTAACCAGTGTCAGTCTTAGGCAGGAGCTTCATGGCATCTGCCTGTCTGCCCTTCGTCCAAGCATCCTGTTCTGTCTACTCCGCCCACCTAAGTGCTGCCCTATCAAAAGGCCAAGACAGTTTCTTTATTTAACCAATGAAAGCAACATGTAGACAAAAGAACCTCCTACATAATTTCCCCTTTTCTGTTTAAACAACAACAAAAAAAAAAGGCTTCCACTTTAACATAGTAAAATTACATATAACAAAACAGGTATCAAGCAAGTAGTACAATTACCATATTTATATCTACTTTATCTTTTATTATATTTAAGGAAAACTATAACTATCTATTCTTCAATTCTATCAAAGACTCCAGAAGGATATACTATTACCTATGTAACTGGAAGTGCATTATAAAAAAAAAACCTCTAGAATTGACAGAGACATCTAGTTCTCTGGACATTTACCCAAAGTTTTTTTTCTACCATTGGGGCATCCATCTTCAACTACAGGTCCATAGTATCCAGCAGACTTTTCCATGATCAAGAAATTTTAAAGACAGCTTAGTCACTTTCTTCTGTATCCTGTGGAATGTCTCGAAGATTCTTACATGAAGCAGGAACCCCGAAGGATTATCTCACTTTTAGGCAAGTTCAGCAGTCATTTCTCTGTGGGTACTGCATGTTCAGTGAACCAGTCCAGGCAAGAGAAGTTTCTTGCCCAAATGGCTAGCAAACTCCATAAGGAGCCTCTTCAAGCCCATCTTCCTCTTGAAGTAGATTGGTGCTGCCAGGAGCAGATGTGTCTCATTGTCATGGAAAGCCCTACGTTATTAAAACATTTTAAATGCCACATTCTGTAGTCTTTGAATGCTATGAAGAATGCCTATCTGAAATATATTTCTATATATCTAGAAAATCTAACTATTATTGATGATTATCCATTAGCAACCTATATTTCCTAATTATACATTACATTTTTAAATGAACTACACAATCACAATACCTTAATCAAGAGCAGAAACATACATGTAGCAAGATTGACCTTAAATTTATATCAATAAATCAAGATTTATATCAATGCAAATTACTCATCTCTATATCACATGGCCTTATGCTCATATCAGTAGCACTAAAAGGACTCAGACTTAGTGGGTTGTAAAAGAGTACATGAAGTTGGGAGTAAAGAGTGAATAGGGGTCGATAGGCAGAGATGGAAAGATGGGGTGGGGACAAATTTGATCAAAACCAAATTTCTGCATATATGAAATTCTCAAATGGTAAATAAGAAAGGGGAAATTCAGCATAATTCTTAATTTCAAATACAAATATACCTTATAAAGTTTATATGGTTCTAATCAATAGAGCAATTACTCTCTCACCACATTCTTCCTATCATTTGTTTCTAAATGTGGATTCGAGGATGTCTTTCAGGAGCTCCCTGTCAATGTTTTAGTCGAATGAGCATTTTCTTCAACAATGTCCATTTATACCCATGTATTCCTAAACATGGTCTTCATAAAGGACGGTACCAACAAACCCACTGACTTCAATTAAATAAATTAGCTAGCTACAATTATCTAGCTGATGTGACACTTGGTCAACAATACTTCTGGTCTGAAGGAAGAAGCTTGGACCAGCAATGCTAGTCTGCTGTTGTCTATTGGATGGCTTTGTTGCAGATTTCAAAGCAAAATAGATGATTTTTCTATACACTAATTTCTTTTTAAGTGTTTGAGAAAAAAAAATGACCTGGCAGAATCATGATATGGAGAAACAACAATTAAGTTGAGGCCAGATTCAGCCTGAAGCTGAATGCTATGATCTGTTCTGAGTTCACCTGGAAGGTGAATCTCCACCCTCTTGATCTAGAGCAGAACCTGCAATGAGACAGCTTGAAATGCACACAGGATATATGTCCCTGCGTGCTAACTCCATCCTTTTCCTGGTTTTGACATAATACATATGAATGTAATTTTATTGTCATATTAATGTATTTTTGTACAAGTGGCTTTTTAGTTTTTGGTAGTTGTGTGTTACTGATGTGATTTTTAAAATGTGTTTACTTTTTTAACATACAAAACTTAGGGTTTATTATAACATTTTTGAAGCAACTTTTGTTTTATTCATTTCTTCCCTCCATGCCCTCTTCTCTCCTTTTAATTCCCATCCCTAGTAGTTCCTTTGTGCTTTCATGTCACATATGACCCCCTTGATCTCACCTCTTTCCATTGCCTTTTGTTGCCTTCTTCCTATTAGTTTTAGAGTCTATGCCCAATCTCACACCTGCTTATATAAATACATACAAACATTGAAAGTTAGGGTCTACATATGAAAGACTACATATGCATTTTTTTCTGAATCTGGGTCACCTCATTTAATGGTGCTTTCCAGGTCAGCCCAGGTCCCTGAAATTTTTATAGTTTCATTTTTTAAAAACTGAATAAAATTACATTGTATATGCTTCCATATTTTCAAAATCCATTTTAGACAAGGGGGTTCTCTAAACATTAAAATTAGAACTACTATAGGACTCAGCTATTCCACTATATAACATATGCCCAAAGAACTCCACATCCTACCACAGATATGCTTGCCTATCTATGTTTATTAATGAGGCACTTATAATAGCAAGGAAATTCATTCAGCCAGAAGTCCTATCAAGTGTATCAATTTTTGTCATATCCTTTTATTTTTTTTTTCAGACAGGGTTTCTCCGTAGCTTTGGAGCCTGTCCTGGAACTAGCTCTTGTAGATCAGTCTGGCCTCTAACTCATAGAGATCCTCCTGCCTCTGCCTCCTGAATGCTGTGATTAAAGGAACACACTGCCACCACTGGCTTATTTTGTTAAACTCTTTAGAAATGCAGAGTGACACAGAAAAGAGTCACTCCTTCAGGATCTTATCAAACTTATTTGTACCTTAACCAAACAAATGTTTACAAGTTAGTGATAGAAAATTAAATGACCTTGCTTAAATTTTATTACTATTTAAGTGGTCCTATATCCAATGGGCCATCACAAAAACAGTTTGAAACAGTCCTGCATTAGGCTGACCTTTCCTATGAAGGTTTGAATAGTTTTTATATAGTATATGGAAAAACTGTTTCTCACAAATTTTGTAAGGACAACTACCATTAATTTTAGGCTTGTGTGTGGTGTTCACTGTCAAAGGCCCCCAGATAAATGGAACCGTCTGTCTGTCTGTGTGTATATATCTCCACTGTGGGTAGGAAGAAGATCAGAGATGGTCATGAATATGACCAGAATTCATTATATACATGTATGAAATTGCCAAAAACAAGTTAATATGGTGGAGAAAAATCTTTGTCCAGTTACTTGCTTTAATTAATGTTAATTCACCCTAGGCATATCTTTCAGTTGCAAACTGATACTGAGTGTCAGGTTACAAGACTATCTGACAATTCTTAGCATACACCCTGATAGAATTCTTGGCTCCTTTGCTTGAAGCTTCTTGTTTTACTGTGATGATTATTATGCTGATCATAGGAGAGAAAATAAAAATTTAGGGCAAGTTCGTGAAGTGAGGCATGTTCTGAGATGTCTTTACAGTGGGCATGATGCTTCAACCTCTAACCTTGACCTTTGAATCACACTGCAGCTATCTTTCTGGCTAAAGCTATAAAGTTGCAAGAATTGGGTAAATTCTTATCACAATGGCAGGTGCCTTGACTTTCACTTGTCATTTCTCCATTTTGACTAAATTCTGATACCACCCACATCGTATCTGCTTCATTTTATGCTGTAACTCTCACTAAATATACTACAGATGCATTGCTTCCTTAGCAATCTTTATGAACTTGTTTGATACTTTTTCACGGATAAAATATTTTCATTTATGTCACCCCATACGGTCTTTTACAGCCCTAGGAAAAAGACAGGCCTGGCAGTGTGGCACAAATTTAAAACACTAAAAATGTAACATTTCAAATTTTATAGAATCAGGTGTTAACTTTCACTGCTTATAAAATCCATCATATTAGGTAAGATATGGTACAAGTGAAGGTCACACATTCTCTCTTACAATGTCAGAATGTAGAGAAGAGATTCAAGAAGAGTATGGTGGGGCTTTTTAATCCAAGATTTTTTTTTCCTATTAACTCAAAGAAGTTACTAATCTTGCAGAGACAAAGCAGCAGACAGTTGGAGCTCACAAAATAAAATAGAAAAATTTGGGGAATCACAGGCAAATCTGCCAGAATCTATTGAGACATGGCTACCTTGCTTGGTCTTTCCAAGTTGTCAGTTCTTATGTCTTATGGATGTAAATGAAGCAGAGCATCAAAGGAAGACAATGAACAATGAGAGATAACCTTTCATGACTAGGGCATAGTTGGTGACATATAACAATCATCCATTTCTTTGAAAGACACAACATATTTATGATGTCCTATAAGCCAAACACAGATATGGCTGATGAACTTTGGTATTTGTGGAAAGAGGCAGGGGGTTAGTCCAAACAGTATTCAATGGCAGACTTACTGAAATGCACTTCCTCTACCTCACTGTGGCTTCAGGTGAAAAAGTCATCTCTGTTACAACACCAGCATCTCCCAAAGTTCTGTTCCCAATAGTCCAAGATGGGACAGTTCATAGGAGCCCAGGACTAAGTCCTGAGGGAGACCTCTCCAGCTTAGATATTCTCAATACACCTACCTACAGAAATGATTTAAAAGTTAGGGAAGGTAGATTGAAGTAACTTGCTGTAGGGAACATCCATTGGCACACTCACTGTTAGCAGTATTATTTATTATTTATTTAGTATAGTCCATCTTCATTGTTTCTATTAGGCAGCATTATTATTCCAATGGAGAATATTTAAAATTCATTTAATAACTAATATTTAAAATGTATTCTCTCATGTTTCAAATAATCACAAATACATAGTAAAACTTGTAGTCAACATTTTAGACATCTAGGAATAGAATTCTAGAAACAGATTCTCAAGTTTCAGGTATAAATGAATTTCAAATTAAACAACAGTCAGAAACAGTTTTCTAAGTTTGGCCATGTAGTTTATCCTGTATTTGAATGTAGTTTCATACTCTTATTACCAAACAGAAATTGTATGGTTTTGTTATGCTTGTGTTGTGTTATTTTGTAAAGAATTTAAGGTTTTGCTGGGAGCAGAAGAGGTAGTCTTTCCCGGAGAAGAATACATCAAATTGGTTGTTCAGTGCCAGAATCAGCCCCCAACATATATATACAGGCAAACATAACACAGGTTGAACATGTTATAATTAGAAATATGTATATATACATATACATATATATATGCATGAAATAATAACTTTTTTTTAAAAGGCCATACTTTGAAGGAGAGATGGAAGGGGTATGTGGGATGATTTGAATGGAGGGAAGGGAAGGGATAATTTTTGTAATTAAATTATAATCTCAAAAGGGGTCAGAATTTAAATTTTTTTCTATTTTTGATAGAATAAACCATTTTCCCCTTCCCTTTCCTTCATCATAACTTTCCCGTACACCCTTCCTGCTTTCTTTGAAATTCATGGTCTCTTTTTTCATTAATCATTGGTATGTATCTATGTGCATATATAAATACATACCTATTCCTAAATATGTAAATGCAACTTGCTCAGTCTATAAAACACTTGTATGTCTCTTTTCAGGGCTCACCATTTGGTACTGGATAACTAATTGGTGTGTTTAGCATTCCTAGTTGTGTCTAGTTCTTTGTGCATGTTTGAGACTTTATATGCTTTTTCCCTGTCCACATTAGCATGTCTATTGTTGTGCATGTTCAGCTCATGTATAGACTGTAACGTTTGTGAGATTTTATAGGTCTTACTCCTGATATTCCCAGGAAGCACAACCTCATCGCAAACTTCCTGATTGTTGCCTCTTAGAATCTTTACACCCATCCCTTTGCCTTGTTCCCTGAACCTTAGGTTCAGAATTTGTTTTGTAGAAGTACTCACTGGGACTGTGCTCCACAACCGACTGTTTTGATTGGTTGTGGTTTTCTGTATTAGCCTTTGTCTTTTGAAAGAGGTGTTTCCTTGATAGGGGGTGAAGACTTCAATTATCTGTGGATATAAGGACAAATACTGAAAATGTTGTTAGGAATTATGCTATATTAGTAAAATGGTGGTAGTACATTCCCTTTCAAGATTCATGACTTTGCTAGCTCTGGATACTTAACTAGGTTTACTTTATCAGGGATGATTTCCCTCTTGTTAAATGGGTCTTAAGTCCCACTAGAGAGATATTAGTTATTGTCAATGCATTCATGCCTTTATTAACCCAATTGCACCCTTAGAGTTATTGTGACATGTTGGCCATTGTTGTGATTTAGAGCCGTCATAGCTGAGTAGGACTGTTGATTTCTTTTATCCTTTGGAACTTGCATGGCATTTTCTGCTATAATGAAAGTTATTCTTCAGGGAGAAGGTTTTCAGCCCAGTTCCAGCTCAGTGACCTCTGAGCCCTGTATCTGAAGGGCAAGATGTCTTCAGCAATAAGGATTTACCTTCTACCTCTGTGGAGCAACCAATAGCAAAAGCAATAACTCACAATGTTTTGGGAGTCTATTGGACAACCTTTATCAACAAATAAAAAGAGGACTTTCCCGTGCCTCTGTTGGAGTTTTTGTAAGTCTGTGACTCTTGGGATGTGTGTTGTCAGTCCAGATGAGACAATTTCATTTAAACTATACAAGTATATATACACACAGACTTATGTATATAATAGGTTTCCTTTTAGGTAGATAGTTAATACTATGATTCAGTATGATTTTCAGACATCCTTACTGGTTCTTTCTCCGCTCCTTCCCCCTTCTGATTTATCTTCCTCCCATTCTTTAATTTGAACTTTCCCCTTTTCCAGTTCCCCAATCAGATCACTTTTGTTTGTTGGAAACATTCAACATTTCCTTTCATTTCTAGAAAAACTGTGAAAAATAGTGTTCTATAAAAACCCACTCATGTTAAGGAAAAGCTGCCTGTTAAGTAGTTCAAATTAGAGCTAACCTCATTCCACAAGTAGCTTTAGCACATTTTTAAAGCAATTGATTACACTGAGCTACAGTTTTCATCTTCTTAGAGATGTAATTCCTGTAAAATAATTGAATCACCACTTAATCACCAATAAAATACTTATCCATTCTGAACTACTGTTCTCCTAAGTTCCTAAGTAAGTTAGCAATTAAACAAGACTGCAAAACTCATTGCAAAACAATTTCAAAGTTCCAAGACCTGGACATTTTAGATAGAGCCATAAAATATAACAAGATTTCTAGGGCTTTCACCATCTGTATGACTGGTCCTACTGACTGCAAAAAATGGGAAGGTGGTACTCATTATCCTTTTCAACCTAATGGACTTTCCCTAATCAAGAATCATTTAAGATATAAAAACCCATGTCAGCATGGAGCTCGATTAGCATTGAGTGCATTCTTCAATAAGAGGTGTATATGTTGCCTTGGCAAAGGTTATCATCTTGGGGGAAATAAAATACAAGTTTAACTCCCAGTTAGGAGGTACTAGGTCAACAAGGAATATTTACAATTAATAGCAGAGTTTATAGAGGATAGAATTCAGCCTTTAAGCCTATAATCTAGTCTAAGACATGAAAAGAGAGGAACACAGCAACCACAGGGCTGAAAGTAATGGAAATGAACATCAATCAGCAATTCAATTAGTCAATGAAATATTTAAGAAGTGCTTGCTAGTAAAACTCGCTTTGTTTTGATATCTACAAAATTTGGACAAATATGAGATCATGTCCACAAAAAAATTGGCTTATGACATGGCCTTAAGATGACTTCAAACAAGTGACAAGGGTCATAATGAGTTCCTTGTGGTACTTTCAATAATAAAATGCTTTGGAGGAAATCCAAGGCAGATTTACCATTCCTGCATCAGTTGCTCATTTGTGGAAAAGACCCACTGTTAAAAATGTATGGTTCACTCACTCAAATATCAAACGTATAAGTACCAACAAATTATTAGTACCATTATTATATTTATGTCAAAAGTGGTATACTAATAATACTGTAATGAATTCTATATTTGCCCATCAGTTCTTGTACAGCACACATGGAACAAGCCTTGAATTTTCTCATGTGTTTGTTTTGAAGCTCTAGCTTGCAGCACCCTTCACTCCTGTGAGGGTTCATTAAAGAAGAGGTTCTCAGGGCCTTGCTGACTTCCTGGAAGGCTTTTATGTTGTTAATAATGCAAAATACATTATCGTTTGAGTTCCCTGCTTTGCTTCCACCGTGAAGTGCCTCAGAAACACAATTTCTTCCTCTCTGATGTATGTGATGCATGACACTTACTCTCATGCATTTTTCTTATATGTCAGTTTGCTTTATATCCACAGGGTTTTGGTGTGGTCATTTCCTATTCTATATATTCAATAGTGTATATATAAATGGCCAATGGCATGTGTGTGTGTGTGTGTGTGTGTGTGTGTGTGTGTGTGTGTATCTGTGTGTGTATGCATGTGTATTCGTGTCAGAGGATACTCTCCTGTGTCATTTCACTCCTTCAATCATAGGTGTTCCAGGATCAAACTCAAATCTTTACTCTTAATAGGAAATGACTTTATCCACTCTTGCCACCCCTCAATATGTATAATTTTGTCATGACATTTCCAATTTTATCCTGATGTCTTTGTCAATCACATGCACACACATAGCATTCACTTCTCAGAGCACCCTGTGACACTTTTGGCTCACCTCTTCATCCCCATTACCCTGTGACACTTTCCCTCACTGTAGTCAATATCCCACTGATCCTGACTGCATTGGATAGGATTCTGGCAGTATGTCTGGTCTTCTCACATGACAAATTTCCCAAAGATCATATGCACATTTCCTGCCCCGGACTTGGAACTGCTAATTCTCTAAAGAGTCTGAGGATTTAATGTTTTCATATTATCTTGCTAACTGTTCTTTTCACTGGAGAAAGCTATAAATAGTTACATCTTTCTTTTATTACACACACACACACACACACACACACACACACACACGCACACACGCACACACACACTATAGGAATCACAGTAACCGATATCACTGCTAATGATATAAATTCTAAAGCATGATATTTTATATGTTCTTTTTGACAATAAAACATACTACTACTAGGAATTTGGAGTTTCCATTTTAAAGTCCAACTAGACTAGATCTCATCCATGTGGCTATGCTACCATTGTATCTACAGGTAGCTCCATGCATGTATTTGGTCTTATTTTCTATTTTCAATTGTTCTATTCAAATTTTATTTGGTTTTATAATTTTGTCACAGATAAAAGGTTAGAAATGCAAATATGCTAACCCATGCTTCTATAAACCAATAAATAATCAAATAATGAGAAGATAATTTCCTGTTTGATTTATTTTACAGTAATGAGCTGAATAGTAATGTCGAAAGAACAGCAAAAGCATAAAATGGCCAACGGCTTCATGACAGCAATCATTTATTTAAAGTAGGGGATCAATGGGTGTTTAAAGACTCAAAGTGGAAAACACAACAGAATACACAGTTCTCCTTCAGTATTGAACATCTGCTCCAATAAAAATGCTTAGCAACTACAAAGGGGAAAAAATAGTTTGATGGTGGAAAATTTGTCAGACCAATTTGATCTAAACCACAAAGTAGGAGTAACATCCTGAGGCAGGCAGGAAAGTTGAAATGGGACACAGGATCATCTGTGTAACACCTTAACCAAAAATGTGAAAAGTGTGTCTCCTGAGGAAGCGTTCCATGGGTTAAATCTGTATTAGATCTTTGGGTGAAAGGTAGACGGCTGGCCTTTATGATAATTTTTCTGATATTTTGTTGTTTGGTTTTTTATTTCACGTGTGACAGACTGGTTCTATGAAGAATCTATACTCCTACTGCTGGGCATAATATGACTTTAATTTAAAATACACAAAGTACAAATTCCATTTTAATCTTCTTAGGATAAGTAGTATAGGTGGAAAGTGGATGATTTACTAGTCAAGAAGCCATTCTTTCAACAGAAATTGAGTCTATGGATAATCTGTCTTGTCTTGCATTAGAGCATATGTTCCAATTTTTAAAAATCATATTCCTGACCCTTCCCCCAGTTATTTGTTTACCTGACAATTAAAAAGTTGTATAAATTTGTCTTGTGCAAAATATTGTGAAATACAGATATATTTACAAATGACTAAAGAAGGCTAAGTGACAGACATGTTCATTCCATCCCATCATAGAATTGTTTTGTGTTGAAAACACAAGAATATACCCTCAATGACTTCCAAGAACATGATTCATTAAATATATTCATTGTGTTGTACCTTATAGCACTCAACAACTCAATTGTTTTCTCCTATTTAGCTGAACTAGTCTTTTTATTGTTTTTATTGAGCTATACTCCACTCCCTTCCTCCTTTCTCCCTTTCTACCCTCTCCCATGACTCTCATGCTTCCTTTATTCAGGAGGTCTTGTCTTTTTTACCTTCCTATGTAGATCCATGTATGTTTCTCTTAGGGTCCCCTTTGTTGTCCAGGTTCTCTGGGTCTGTGGACTGTAGGCTGTATTTTTTTTTTTGCTTTATGTCTAAAAGCCACTTTTAAGTGAGTACATATTATATTTGTCTTTCTGGGTATGGGCTACCTCACTCAATATGGTTTTTTCTAGATCCATCCACTTGCCTGCAAATTTCAAGATTTCGTTATACTTTACTGCTGTGTAGTTTTCCGTTGTCTAAATGTACCACATTTTCTTTGTCCATTCTTCAGTTGAGGGGCATCCAGGTTGTTTCCAGGTTTTGGCTATTATGAATAATGCTGCTACTATGAACATAGTTGAGAACATGTCCTTGTGGTAATATTGAGCATTCTTTGGGTGTATTCCCAACAGCAGTATTGCTGGGTCTTGAGGTAGATTGTTTCCTAACTTTCTGAGAAATAGCCATACTGGTTTCCAAAGTGACTATACAAGTTGGCACTCCCACCAGAAATGGAGAAGCATTTCCCTTACCCCACATCCTTTCCCGCATAAGCTGTCATCAATGTTTTTGATCTTGACCATTCTGACAGATATAAGATGGAATAACAGAGTTGTTTTTATTTCCATCTCTCTGATGGCTAAAGAGATTGAGCATTTCCTTAGTGTCTTTCAGCCCTTTGAGATTCATCTCTTGAGAGTTTTCTCTTTATGCTTTTACCCCATTTTTTATTGAATTGTTTTTTCTTTTGATGTCAAGTTTCTTGAGTTCTTTGTATGTTTTGGAAATCAGTCCTCTGTTAGATGCGGGGTTGGTGAAGGTCTTTTCCCAATCTGTAGGTTGCCTTTTTGAAAGAATGGTACTCAACTTCATATGGAAAAACAAAAAACCCAGGATAGCCAAAACAATCCTGTACAATAAAGGAACTTCTGGAGGCATCTCAATCCCTGACTTTAAACTCTACTATAGAGCTACAGTACTGAAAATAGCCCTGTATTGGCATAAGAACAAACAGGAGGACCAATGGAATGGAATAGAAGAGCCAGTTATCAATCCACATATCTCTGAACCTGATTTTTGACAAAGAAGCTAAAAACATAGAATGGAAAAAGAAAGTATATTCAACAAATAGTGCTGGTATAACTGGATATCAGAATGTAGAAGAATTCAAATAGATCCATTTCTGTTACGATGTACAAAACTCAAGTCCAAATGGATTAGAGACCTCAACCTAAAACCAACCACACTGAACGTCATAGAAGTGAAAGTGGGAAGTACATTTAAATGCACTAGCACAGGAGACCACTTTCTAAATATAATCCCAGTAGCACAGACACTGAGAGAAACAATTAACAAATGGGACCTCCTGAAACTGAGAAACTTCTGTAAAGCACTTAAGGACATGGTCAACAAGACAAAATGGCAGCCTACAGACTGGGAATAATCCTAGATGAACTATTTACCAAAATCTTTGCAACCTTCCAGCCTTCAGTCCTTAATAACTATATTTTATTCTCTGCTTCAATTCAACATTTTTGGATTTCACATATAAGTGTGATCATGTGGTATTTCTCTTTCTGTTATTGATTTATTTCAATTATAGGGTTTTCAAGATGGTCCATGATATTGCAACTGACATGCTTTCCTTCCTTTTAATGTCAGAATAGTGTTATATTATGTGTGTGACATTTTCTTTATTCATTCATTTATGGTAAACACTTAGGCTTATTACATATCTAAACAATTATAAATAATGTTTCAGTGAATATGGGATCATGGAAGATAGATATATTTTTGGTATACTGAGTTCAGTTCACGTAGACATATATCCTGGGGTGGAATTACATGATCATTTGGCAATTTGGTGTTTCATTTTTTGAGAAATTACTTTTTATCACAGCTATGCTACTTTACATTCCCAGTATGCAGGCAGTCTGCTCTGCATACCATCAGCAGATTTTTTTGATATGAGCCGTTTTACCAGGTATTAGGAGATATCTAATTGTAGTTTTGATTTGCATTTCTATAAACATCAGTGATTTTGAACATTTTTATGTACCTGTTAGAGCTGAAAAACATCCATTCAGTTCCTTTGACCATATTAAAATCAGATCTTTTGTTTGCGCTTGCAACTTACTTGCTTATGTTTCCAATATATGTTGAATATTAATCCCTTATCAGATATATACATAAATCACAGATCCCGTACCTCCAGAAAAATCACAGGAGAAAGAGTTGAGGCACAAAAATCATTAGGAAGCATGAAAATTACTCTTTACCATTCATAAGATTATGGCTAAAAGAAGTTAAAACATAATTTCTAAATTTATTTATTGGCTGACTTGTTGAGATCCTCAAATATTCATTTATTTTTAATGACTTGAAATAGTAAACTTAAAATATCTCTAGCTACCCAAATTTTTACAAACTATTGCTTCCAAGGAGAGAAACATAATTTAATCAGTAATGTTCCTCAGAGAGCAGGTTAATCCACCATTTACCTACATTTGCAGGATTAATGTGACTAGTATTAATCCATCCATTATCCTAACTTCAAGGTTTTATTATAGGATTAACTTCTCTTATCTGATCACATATTCCATTACTCAGTGCTTCTTAAAACACAGATTTTCACATCCAATCATGAAGAAATTTTTTCTTCGAAGAATTTTTCACTAATTGACTTTTTATTTTAAGATAAACAACCAGAAAGTGGCCTACAGTGTCCCTAAGATCTATCTTTGTTTACTGGAAACTCTTTTTTCTATTTACCCTATTAATTCACTTTCTACATTTATTCCCTATAAAAGTTTCCTGTCACTTCTATGTATTTACCTCTAATTGCTTCCTAGATTCCATTATCATTTATTAGTAGTTTAATAAAATCTCACAAAAAAGGAAGCATCTCAAGAAATATAATAACAAGCATTTATACTGATCAATATCACCATTTTTGATAGATTTATTAATTATATAGGCTCCTAGTTCCTTAGACAGAAATATTTAGCTAAAATAATTGAAGTGATTTCATTTCTCTTTCATTTTAATTGATTTGAAATACAGAGATTTTAAACTAGGAATTGGCTTATGTTTCATTAGCTCTGATTACAGAATATTCGTTATATTAACAAGAGTGGAAGTTAGTTTTAATACTCCAAATATTCAATATCACAATGAAACTGTTTGACATGAGGGAAAGGTAAACATGAGATTTTGATTCAGATTTCATGAGTCGGGGTATGTCGTTATTGGCTAAAAAAACTTAGGAGAATCACAGTATCTTAGTGAAGCCCTTGCTTATTGCAGTTTGATTATTAAGCTTCTACACACGCATATAAACTAAATTCATCATATCTATCCCCTTTGTCACATTTCTCACCCCTCCCCATGTTTCTATTTTATTGTGTCTTTTTTTCTCTGCTAGAGTCCAGAAATGAGGTAAACTTTACTTGACATGATGACATAAAATGTCATCCATTTCTCTCAAACATGATTTTACTCTTATTTATGACTAAACAAATTTGTAATGTATGTAACAAATGTATGTGATGTATACCATATTTTCTTCACCATGTTTATTACCTATGATTATCATCTCTATCATCTATCAATATGTATCTAGGTAGATTTCATCACTCATATGCTATAAAAAGTACAATGAGAAACAGAAGGCTATAGACAGACACAATTGCCTTCCTGTATATTAATAACACAGACAAAGGATCAACATATCTCTCTTCTTGTTTTCATTTGATTTTAGTGAATACATAGACTTTATAAGTGGTTCTAACAAACATCAATTTTATTAGTTCTAAATTGATCAAATTTTTTTTTAAATTTTTTTTGTTTTGTTTTTCGAGACAGGGTTTCTCTGTGGCTTTGGAGCCTATCCTGGAACTAGTTCTGTAGACCAGGCTGGTCTCGAACTCACAGAGATCTGCCTGCCTCTGCCTCCCGAGTGCTGTGATTAAAGGCAGCCGTGCGCCACCACTGCCCAGCTTAAAGTGATCAAATTTTAAACACAAGATGTTGTTTAAAACTTCAGTATCTTGTTTTTACCAGAAAATATCACCACACATTCTAACATCTAAATTCATAAATCTATTATTAAGTGATCAGATGGAAGAGACAGAGTCCAATCCTGTAACACTAGGGAACTCCCAATCTAACTTTCAACAATGGACAGATTATATAGACAGAAAATTTTTTAAAATGAAATGTTTGAGTTGAACTATATTTTAAGACAAATGAGCCCATGAGACAAGCAAAACATGCCAGGAAACAGCATGGAATGAACAATCTTCTCAAGATGATGTACAACATTGTTCAATTAAACAATATATGACATCACAAAAATATAGGAAATTGAAGGTTAAAATACCTAGAAATAAATAGTAGAAGGAGTTTTGGAATGTTCATAAACATGGAAATTGAGTAATACTCCCCTGTGCAATCAATGGTCTATTTTGGAAATTATAAAGTGTTTTGAGATTAGTGAAAATAAATACATAGTTATGGGCTTCAACAAAAATATGTTCATGGGAAAATTGGTAGCATGAATGACTAAATAAAAAAGAAATGGTTCAAGAAATCAAACAACATTTTACCCAAAGAAACTAGAAAACGAACAAACTAAACCCAAAATAGAAAAATGCAAAAAAGAAATGAATAGAAATAAAATCTAATTTTGAAATGGTGGGAGCCATGTGGGGCTGCTCCTAGGAGTCTGAGAGACCCAGGGAGGCTTCACAGGGAGAGACATCGGAGGATGAGACTACAGAGCATGTAGTAGCCACCAAACAACTAAAAAAAAAATGGGCAGGTCTTATGGGAAGAGGCTTTTAAAAAGTGGTTTCATGTAATTGGAAATAAAGATGGCTGAACAGAAGGACATATGGGGCAGAGAGAGGAGGGCTGGTCCTCAGGCAGCAGGGAGGCTCAGGTCATCATCAGGGACCCTGCCTGAAGCATGGAGCCTCAGTGTTGCCTGAGGGCTGCAAGCAGAATGGTCATGCCCTGGGTGCTGGGGCATCAGCAGGTGCTGAGTGTATGGTGGTGTACAGCAGCCTGGCGCTCTAGCTGGACCACCTGCCCAGCTGCACAATCACCCCAACTCTGGACAACAACAGGATATGATGTATCAATAACAGATGAGTCTCAGCAATCTTCTAGTATGTATGATGCTTCAGAAATCTTGAACCAGATAAATGACTCCCTGCAGTAAGTATTTGTATGTAAAGCTTGTTATATGTAAAGTTGTTGTATATATATATATATGTGTGTGTGTGTGTTATTTATATAAGTTGTAAATATATGTGTATGCATATATATTTATATATGTGTGTATATACATATATATGTGTGAATATATATATATATTTTTACTGTGTGACACACAGCAAATTACAACCTCACTTTTATAACTGAATGTTCAATAAAGTTGGGAAAGATGACTAAACCAAGCAGTGTGTTCAGCATAGAAAATCAAAACTAGAAATGCAGCAATAGAAGCCAGTGCAACTTCAATGGACAAAGGAGCATGTTGTTGCCAAGTAAGGCTGGTCCTTGAGGCTTAGGCTATGACCAGTCCATCTTGCCCCCATTGCCGCCCACTAGGCCAGTGCCACTGCTCTGCCCATAGGCCCTGCCCACAGTGTGGAGACACAGATGCTGCTACTTCTACTGCCTGTGCTGCTTGTCTTGCTAAGAGAAAGAAAGCATGGGGCTTCAGTGCTGCAAACATATGACTATGGTCATGCCCAGGGTTACTACATAACTGAGTGCTGGGTGTTGTACAGAAGCCTGGAGCTTTCTGGGTTTCTACCCACAGACATGCTGCCCAACCACGCAATCACTCTGACTCTGAGCAATAACAATATATCCAAGATGAAGAATGGTTCATTTTCTAGATTAAGTGTCTTTGAAAGGCTTCCGTGATCCGTGCAGCTGCTGCTGGCCATGCAGATTTCCATGATCCGTGCTGCTGCTGGAGGCCTTGTTGATGTCCGTAGACTGTGCTGCCACTGGAAATCATGTTGATATTGATGATCTGTGGCGGCAATGCAAACTATGTTGATGACCTTGATCCAGGCAGCCACTGGAGGACAAGTTGATGTCCAGTGATCCATACTGCTACAGGAGACTTTCTTGATATCCGTGATCCAATCTGTCCTAGGTAACCATGTTGATGTTCATGATCCTTGCTGCAAAAGGAATTCACATGGAAGTTCATGACATGTGCTGCCACTGGCTGCTATGGGCAAGGAACTTCTTTTGCAGTGGTATTGATATCTATAGACTCATAATTGACAATGACAGAAAATGAAGGTTTCTTAAACATCTCCCTGAAAAAAAATAAAACAGTCCAGACAGAAAGTTATTGAAAAAATCCTTTAAAAATTGTGATAAAGATGGTGTAATGTAGCTCTTTGTAGTTGAAGGAATCTGTAGGGGGATGGGAACTGGAAAGATAAACTCAGGTTTTATTTTTTATTTTTTTGGAGACTGACCACTGATAATTTGACCATGCTCCAATTGGTACATGGACAACATGAATTGGATGTGGTGATTTTTTTTTTGTGTGTGTGGGGTGAGCATGAGTGGGAGGGTATACCTGGAAGGAATGTATCATGAAATAATTAATAAAAGTTTTATGCTAGGGGAAAAAAGAAAAATGGGTGATACAGATTTATTGTCTGTAAGCTTGCTTGCTTTAAGAAAAATAAAGACAACAAACTCTTGGCTTAAACTATTAAAATAGGCAGAGAATACTCAAATAAGCTATTAAATCTAAAAGGAAATATATTAATCAATGACCTAGAAAAACAAAAAAGTATAAGAAACTACTATGAACAAGCCAGAAGTTGAATAGTATAGAAAAATGGAATGACTATTAGGTACATTTAGCCTATGAAAAATGAATCATGAAAGAAAACCAGAAAATTTAATAAACCAATAACTATAAAAGCCAGTACCGTGATGTGGGAAGTCATTCTGTATATATGTTGCTTTTATTGGTAAATGAGTAAAGAACCTGCTTTGGCCTATGGCAGGGTAGAATAGAGCTAGGGAGAGGGAAAAACTAAACTGAATGCTGGCAGAAAGAAGATGGGGGTCAATGACATGCTTCAGGAGACAGACATGCCAGAAACTTGCCGGCAAACCATGAGCCTTGTGGTAAAATATAAAATAATGGAAATGTCTTAATTTAAGAAATAAGAGCAAGTCAATAAGAAGCTAGATCAAGGCCAAGCAGTGATTTAATTAATACAGTGTGTGTGTGGTTATTTCTAGTCTGGGCAGCCGGGAACAAATGAACATTCTCTACCAACAGTACCAGAAGGCTTTACTCCTGAATTTTATCATTTAAAGAGTCAAACTCATAAAATTGGGGAGTGAATTGGTATTTTCTAGGTGCTGGGTTCTGTAAGCAAGAAGTTAATGATCAATGGGCAAAAAATTCCAAATACCCAAAGACAAAACTGGAAGTTTAAGGAATATTGTCAAACTGTTTAAGGAGACTCATAATACCCAGGCATACCAAAGTCAAGAAAGGACACCATAAAAGAAGAAAATTGAAGATCAGCTACTTGATGAACACGAATTGAAAACTCCCAGCAAAACATTAACCAACTAAATTATGTGGTACATTAAAAGAATGACTCTCTATAATCAAGAGAGATTTAAACCTAAGATGCAAGCATGGCCCCAAATCCATAAATCAGTAGAATACTCAATATGCAAAGTAAAGACAGAAAACATGTGATCTATAGATGCAGAAAAAGACTTAACAAAATTTAAAATGTTCCACAAGAAGAACACTCAACAAATTAAGTTTATAGGGAATGTAACTCTCCCCAATAAAGACTGTGTATTGACAAACTTGTACCTGACAATACTCTGAACAGATGCTCCAATTAGATAATATTCATTCCATTCAAGGTGGCAGTTTGGCCTTCTCCTCACTTACAATTTTGATTATTTCCACTAGATAATGTTTCCATCATTGCTTAGTCATATTTTAGGGGAGGAAGTTTATGCATATAATGAAATAACATTCCTGTCCTTTATTGCAAGAGGTTGTGGTGAGGAAAGTAGCATAAGAGAAAGTCAAATAGAGTTTGGTTCCACTTACACACAGTACCTACAATGGTCAATAATATCAGAGGGTGAATTGGTGGTTTGTAGCAACTAGGTCCTGGAGAAGTGGGGTAGTAATCAATGAGTGGAAAGTTTCACTTGAACAAAATTAATAGAGTCTACAGATCTGTTGCACAACTTACCAGCAGCCAGCAATACTATATTGTACACTTAACATTTGTGCATCTCATTTTGTGCTCTTATTACTATAAAATGTTTAAAGATAACCACTTTTAAAATATAACTTCCTGGTTTGAAAAATTAGTTTATATCTGAGTTGGACTCAAACATCTAAGTTGTACCTGGTTGCTCTTATCTTGGAATTGTTCGCATTCAGAACTTGGACTTTGTGAGTTGAACTACTGAACTTCTGTGGCTTGCTGAACTCTGTCCGATTGTGTCATGCAAGAAAAATATATCTAATTATATCCTCCAAACAGCTGCTTTAAAACCAAGGGCATTGTTTCCAATGAAACAAGCTTTTTACTTCTCAAAGATATATATTCCCCATGTTATAATTTAGGAGATGAATACTACTTTTTAAGGTTGAATTTCCTTTTTAACTTAATGGTCAATTATTTTCTAAAGCTTGTTCCAAATATAAATCTTTATAAAACAGACAACAGTACTTTTACATGAATAATTACCAGTGTTTTCTGTTTCTCCTTTTGTTGTTGAAATTTTAATTGTAATTTATGTTTTCTGAGCCAAAATTTTTAATGAACACAAAAGTTCCCACTGTTTAACATCCCGCAAAATGAATTTGCATGAGTTGCATTCATTAAAATGTCTTACAGGGGTCAGTATTGTTATTGTGGTCCCCAGTGTCCCAGTTTTATGTTTTCCTATGTGATTTTGGTTTGTTTTTTTTTTTTTGTGTGTGTGTGTGTGTTTATTTTTTATGATTGATTTTAGGAAAAACAATTTACTTAATAATTTGTGTAAGTCTAAGGATTATATGATATTGTATATGATTTTAAGAGCTGAATGTCACAAGCACTTTTAGCCAAAATGCATTGCTTTTCTAAAGCTTCCAAAGTGGAACTCTGCTTTCACGACTGCTTTTGTAGTCTCATTAAGACTCTGAAAAGGTCAGAGGAACAAATAGCTTCATTCACAGCATGCAGCATAATCAAAATGTAAAATCCAGCTACATGCATCATCTGCTGTGTCTTTTAGTGGTTTGCTGATGTTTGTAAGTGGTTATATTTAATCTATCAAGGGACAATGTAGTATCTAGTGGAGAGATATCTTATATTCCCAACTGGTTACTTCATAAACCAATTTCATAACTCAAAGTGATATGAGAGTCAGATAGCTTTTCCACAGTGTAAAATTTCTGTCCCATAGATTTTCACTTTCTTAAGAGTGAGATATTCTTCATAAAGCCTCTGAACACAATGGTTTATGCCCTTGGAGCTTCGCCCAATGATGAGTGACACCAGATTTTGACAAAGAATACATTGAGAGTACAAGCTCAGAGAGAGAGAGAGAGAGAGAAAGTAGAAGGTCACTTGAATCTCAGTTTTCCCAGAAGAGTCTAAGATAGCTGGAAATCCAATTTCCTTAGACACAGTCCAGTAATTTCTTCTTGTTGGTAATAAGAATATTTTCCAGAGAATATGATCATGTCTTATAGTGAAAACTGTGGAATTATCCTTTCATTTTTTTCCTTCCCTTACACTGAGAAGACAACATAATTTTAAATACCATACTACTTGGTTTCTTTTTTCATATTTCCCATTTGTCTTTGTTCTTTTCACTTGTGAAATGTCTTATAGGGGTCAGTTCTCAAAAATGTTTCTAGGTTCTAAGGATAGCTCTGTTTCTGTAGATGATTGCTATTGAATTTAATGTTCACATATGTATTAAGGCCTATGGTATGTTAGACACCAGTCCCATCTAGACACCACTTTAGGTGATAAGAATTTGTGTTAGTATTGTGGAGGACCTAGGTGCTAAATAGTCATTACTTAAAGTAGCACATCACCTAAAGGAAAACATCTGTGGCTGTACTCTAACCTTCAAACACATATGCACACGAACATTTCTACTTTACACACTTGTACACACAAACACTGGTATGCACACAGATTCTGTAGCAGCAAACAGATTTAGAACCTCCTATACAGCATTTTTATTTTGCTTTAAACATCCGTGTCTCTTGGTTCTTTTTATCCCTATCCTTAAGCAACACTTTGAAAAGTTTTCCACCAAGCATCATTATTTTCTGAAGAAATAATAGTGAACTATTTTTAACCTGAAGAACGAACAAAAGCAATTTTTTTAACTTTTTTTTTATTGATTCTTTGGAAATTTTACACCATGCACCCCAGTCCCATTCACTTCCCAGTCCCTCAGGAGCTGCTCTTCACCCTTGTAGATCCACCCCTTCCCAAGGAAAACTAAAAAAGAAAGGATAAAAATACGAAATAAAACATTTAAAGATATAACCAAGAATATTAAAACAAACAAAAGCAAAGACAAAGCCCAGTCAAACGAACAACAAAACACTGATCCTCTGTCTTTCCTTCCTCTCCATTGCCTCTTCGTTCATCTTATTGGCAATTCGACGTAGGGAGCTGCTGTTTATTATACAGTATTCTCTTTTGCCCAAACAGCTTCACTTGCAAAAGTTCATTGTGGAATGTGTTGTTGGTCAGGTTCAAGGCCTCTGGCTTCTGGAACACCATCCATGCTGCACCCTCACAGAAACCCTTTTTGTATATCCTGCTGTTGACCCAAGTCGTGGAGATACTGCTGCTGTGGTTCCCCAGGACTAGTCCCTTCATACACTCCACCAGATCTTAGAAGGGGTAGATGTTGGGGAGAGCCAACTCAAAACCCCGGATGTGTACCTGAGTGTAGCTAAGTTGTTCAGTCTGGGTCAGTGGGACCAACCTTTTTGGTGAGGGGTGGAGCCAGCAATCCCACATCTGTGGTGGGAGGTAGGGTCAACTTTCCCAAGTCCTGGGGCCAGTTCTTCTATGAGGGGCACAACCAGCTCTCCCACGCTGGGGGGGGGGTCTTTGGGGTCCGCTATTCCAGGGAAGGCTAAAAGCAGGGTCAGCTCTCCATCTTCAGGAAGACTACTGTCCCCAGGCCAGTGAAGGGCCAGTTCAGCATGGCTCTCATACTTCTACACTTGGTTCAAACATAGTTCAACCAACATGGTTTGCATGGGGCCCTGTGGTCAGTACAGCTGCAGCAGGACCACGCATTCATACATGGCAGCAGCAGCCGCTTGGGCCAGAATGTCACCATGGATCCCAGGGGCAGCACGGACCTCCCAGATCAGCATGGAAAGCAATTCTTACTGGTGATGTAATCCAGTGTTATCAAAGATTCTTCAAAAGAATATTTTATGAACCAGCTTTTTCAGAATCAGCTGAGTACATGTTTCTGAGATTTACATCATACTCCCTTATTCTGATAAATATCAGAAATCTGAATTTACAAATTGAGTGATCCTTATATATTTTAAAGTCTAAGAATTATTTCCTAAATTAGTCAAAGATCTGAAAAATATTAAACTTTACTTAGAAAATAATGAAGAGCAATTGAACAAAATAACAGTTTAGAAATAACAGAAAGCAATACATTTCAGTATCTTTTTTGGACAAAATCGAAATAAAGATTATAAAAATTTTAAAAGTCAGGATAAAGTTGATCATGAAGTATACATTTTTGAATATGTGATAACCATATGCATATCCTATTCATGTATGTACATGTGATTTTACACATATATGAATGTCTGCAGTAAAATATAAAGCCAATATGAAGTTTGTACATTTAAAAGTTTCCTAACTTGCAGTATAGACGCGTTCTTCCTGCACCCCACTATCAAGAACACTGTTTTCATGAAAAACATTGAAGACCTGGAAGAGAATGACTTCCCAAAAGAAATAGAGATAATAGATATTAGAGCCAGGACTTGAAGCTTAGCTCCATAGGCTATGCTCTTACTTAATTTGTCTTTACAAGAATAAGGTGCATCCCAGAGGCCACATGTGTTGTTCTATGAAAACCCTGCATGACTAAGAAAGGAGGAAATAAATTTCAACATGCTAAGTGGTTACGCTGCAGTGATTTAAGTTGGTCTGAGAATACAGAGCAGAATGAATGCAGATCTCTGAGGGAAGCATACACTTAAGTATTTCAGGGTTACCTTGCTTCTAGTGTTCAATACAAGTGTCAATTGTCTAAATTGCTCAAATAGTTCCATACTCCAATTGAGTGAATTGCTTTTGCACTCGACATTCCTAACACATATCTATAAAAATATTTGATATTCAAGTTTAATTTTATGAAATGGCCTCTTCTTTCTCTCTATGATTTTGATGAGTATCTTTTAAACTGGCTATAGAGAAAAAGTGTAAAGACTGTAATCTCACAAGCTGATTCCTTTATAGAACATCTTCAAGGTTGACATCAGAGAAATAAAGCTATAGTTAAAATAAGAAAGCCTTTTAGAGTGCTTTGGTTTGCTTATTAATTTTGATAAATAATATTATAAGGTATGCTTACTTTGTTTACATTCGGAATGTTTTAAAGTCCAATCTTTCCTTTTTATCACCATTTTTGCAGCCTATCTTTAACACCAAGACTACATGCTGTTTAAAGTCCTCTCTTTTCCTATAATATAAAAGTATTTTCAATTAAATAGTAAAAGATATTTTCTGAATAACTAGAACTAGAATTTCCCCAAAAAAGAAGAATAATTCTGGTTAATGTATTTCGAAGCTTTGTTAGGGAAATAATTTAAGGCTATGAGAATTAATGTCAATGAGGGACAGGGTAGGAGACAAAAATGAACTAAAATTGGAGATTATAGAGTGTGAGTATGGAAGAGAAGAGCAGACAGACATGTAATATGAGAATAGAACTGGACAATGATGGAAATAGCTCAACAAATGTTCAAGACTTAAATTCCGATCATGTTAGCCTGAAATATAAATTCCTTTCTTCTTCCCATTCACTGAGGCCTAAGACACGGGAGAGAAAAATAGATGGAAATCCCATGAAACCAATGAATGTCCATGTTGAGGTGTGAGTGGGCCAGGTAGGATGGAGAAGTAATCAGTGATTGACAGAAGTAATCAGTGATTGACAGGAGGAAGTAGAGGACAGGAAGATGTAGAGCTAAAATGGGAGAAATCAGAGTCAAGAGCTGAGAGAAAGTGTAGAAATTAAGAGGAAGACAAATTTCATACTGAATGAAGAATGGGCACAGAGATCCTGGTTGATAAAACTACGCAAGGTAATATGTGGATTAGTCCCCTCGAGGACTACTTTTACTACAGCACTTAATGTAATGGTGCCCTGTGTCTCCAGCTACCTTCGCAGTTTACAGTGTCAAGGGTATTATTCTCTTCTTAATGGTTAGTCACTTTTTGCATACCGTATTTTTCACATGGTGGCTGTTATAAATTCACAGAATTTTGTGTGGAGGGATGATCTCTAGTGTGTTGGGTTATATATGAAGTGTTCTCATTTCATGAGAATTACGTTTTTCTCATAGAAATATTTTAAATTTTAGGTCTTTGAATTCTCTTCTTCCCCAACATAACATCCTTTATTGATTACTTGGCAATTTTATACAATGCACCCCGATTGCTCTTGCTTCCCATTCTTTCTAGGTCCACTCTTCCACCCCTATTCCCTCCCCTACAAGAGAAAATATACACCAAGTCCAATTTGTGTTGCCAATATATTCATTGGCGGATGATCAGATTCCCAGTAGTCAGCCCATTAAAGACACCATTCCCAATCCCCTAGTCAGAGCCATCAACTGTGAAGAATTACAACACAACATCTTTATTACAAATTTTAAGGATCTACAATGACTTCCTGTCTGAATTGTTCCTTTGTTGGGGGCAGGGATGAGGGTTGTCACAGAAGCCTTGGCTGTCTCTCTCTCTCAATAATGTGTCTGCAGTTATCTATACAAACAGTGGCAGCACAGATAATGGATTTCCATAGGGCCTCAGGTGGGAGCACAGACCTTTAGTGGGACCACATGGCCTCTGATGGGAGCTCATGGAACATGGATGTCAACATGGTCCTTTATGGCAGCATGGACCACAAACTTCAAAATGGCTTCCAGTGGGAGCAAAGACCACGGACATTCATTAGTTCTGACAATAACATGGACCAGCAACATGGTCTCATGCTGCAGAACAGACCAAGGATGCCAGCATCCTTGGCAGCTTGGATCATAGACATCAGCATGGACCTAGGCAGCAGAATTCTTTTGAATTTATTATTATTTTTGTTGTTATTGTTATTATTAGTAGTAGTAGTATTTTGGTTTTTTGAGACAGGGTTTATCGGTAGCTTTGGAGCCTGTCCTGGAACTAGCTTTTGTAGACCAGGCTTACCTTGAACTTGATGGGGCAAGTTACAAAATAATCCCACACTAGTTCAGAATTATATATAATAGTTATTTATGAAATCTATTTCTGAAGGTATTTTCTATTCCTTTCCCCTTCTGTTTGTTTAGCATATCCTTTATACTTTGATTTCATCTTTCTTTTTTTTAGTTTTTTTTATTATTATTATTATTTGTTTATTTTATTTTTTTATTTTTCTCTGCTCCCCTCCCTGCCACACCCCTCCCTCCCTCAACCCTGCCCCAAGGTCCCCATGCTCCCAATTTATTCAGGAGATCTTGTCGTTTTATACTTTCTACTTCCCACGTAGATTATATCTATGTAGGTCTCTCTTAGTGTCCGTATTGTTGTCTAAATTCTCTGGGATTTGGTTTGTAAGATGGTTTTCTTTGCCTTATGTTTAAAAACCACCTATGAGTGAGTACATGTGATAATTGTCTTTCTGTGTCTGGGTTACCTCACTCAAAATAATGCTTTCTAGTT
>PVIU01013893.1:30341-54406 GCA_004026605.1 Ondatra zibethicus | reverse complement strand
CTCTGGTGTACAGGGATTGTAGATATGACACCCCACCCTACCCCATTCCCTTGCTCCCCTATCACTCCATGGTGAATTTCTCTGTCTCCGTCGTTGTAACTCTTCCTGTCTGTCTCTCTGTCTGTCTCTCTGCCTTTTCTTCCTCTGGGTTTTCACTTTCCATGTTTTGTTTTGTTTTGTTTTTTTGCCCAAATGGTCATGCCAATTCGTCCAGGGTGTCCTCAATCAAAGTCGGTGGTTGAGGGGCCGTCGAAATCATCAGAGGTGTTCAGCAAATCAAACATCCTCCCAGGGATGTATCGGCTAGAACAAGGTGCTCCGTGTGTGCTTCCGTAAAGACAGGGCTTGGTTCTCGGTGGTGAAAGTCCCTGGTTTGTCCTCGGGGTGCTGAGCCTTCTCCCTTCAGGTAGTCTTTCCCTCTCCGGTCCCCCACAGCTCCAAGGCCACACTTCGTTCCTCCCTGGGGACATCTAAGGGGAGAGAGTCCTCGGGAGGAACTGCGGGAAGAAGGGGAGTCCCCTATAGGATGTCACTGTTGCTTGCTCACCTGGCTGTCCCTAGCATGCAGGAGGAGTCCAGGTCCAGGGCACACCTCCGCCCCCGCCCAAGGACAACACCTCCCAGCTTCCAAGCGTCGTCCCCGCAGCCACTCTCCGACGCGTGGTGATCCCGAAGCCACGGGTGGCCAGGAAACCTACGGGTGGGGACGGGGTCCGTCCGCTGAACCTCGGGGCTCTCGGGACGGGCCGAGGTGTGGAGAAGTGTAAGGGAGGGCTTGAGGTCGGGGAGAGCAGAGGGCCAATGGAGAAGAAGCCCAGCGAGAGCTCAGAGTTTGAGGTTTCGGACTCGCTGTGGGTCAGTCGCCAGTGATGAAGGGCCTCGCACGCTGTGCAGCAATGTCGCTGCGTGGGCAGGTGCTCCCGATCCTTCCCCGAAGTTTGGCTACGAAGTGAGTGTGAGTGTGGAGGGCGACAGGGGAGGACCAGGAACTGAAGGGGGAGAGACAGACGATGGGCGCGTGGGCTGGGTGTCAGAGGGTTGGTTGGGGCAGGAGGGGGGCTTTAGGAGTCCAGTGAAGGCAGCTCACTTTCGGGGCAGGGTGGGGCGGGGAGGGGCGGGGCGGGGCGCAGTGTTCGACCGTGGGTGGGCGGGGGCTCTGGTAGGCAGTGGGTGTCAGTTCCCGGGCCGAGCGCCAGGGGGCGGGCGGGCTCCGGAGTTCGTGGCAAGGTAGGGAGAGGAGAATGGTAATCGTTCCCAGAGAAGGGCTAGAGTCTGTGTGCGGGCGGAGGTTATCGCGGCGTGTCTGAGCGTGTGCGTGTTGGGGGGGGGAGGGGCTGTGAGGCGAAGGCTGTGTTTGTGTTTTGGGAGGAGGCCGTCGGGCTTTGGGGAGCGTGGCGTGTGGTCCGTGAGTCCCGGGGGTCGGGCAGGTGTGGCTGGCGTGCACACTTGTGGGCGTGCAGGGTCTGGGGGCCTTGTGTTCGGCGTCATCGCTGAGTCGGTTTGGGTAGGTCCGTGTCGGGCAGCGCTGTTGCCGGTTGTGGTGGAACACGCCGGTACGATTTAATGAAGGAGGCAGAGGCAGGAGGATCAGGAGTTCGTAGGCCAGCCTGGGCTATACATCTTTTTCCCACCCTCCTCTCCTCCTCAGCCTAGCCTTGCCTTGCCCCACTTTGCAAACTCACCTTCCGACACCCCCTCCCCCTTCCCGGCTCCTTTGCTTTGGGTCTCCTCTCCAGGCCTGCTGCTGCTCTTTTGCGACACCTCTCCACCTTCCCGCTCACGCACAACGCACGCTATGCTCCCTACACACTGCCTACCCACAACTGCCACAAGCAACAACATCCTGTTCCTCCCCGGCTCTCAACCTCCTCAACCGACGCACACCCGCTGCCTTGCTCGCCTCCCAAACACTCGCAAACACTCCCAAAGCCTCCCCTTGCCGCCCTTTGCTCGGACAGCAACCAATCCTCCCGTCCCGCACACAGCAGGACATGCCTTCTCCTCGCAGGTGCCCATGCCTATCTCGCCCGCCTGCCCGTCCGCCTGGGTACCCGTACCCTGATGGCCTTCTGTGCACTTACAATTGCTCTTACTCTGCCAAAACTGACAACTGGGAACCTATCCGAACACACCGGTCGATCTTCTCTTTGGACCTCAATACCGCCCCCACTGCTACTCTCTAGACACTCCATTGGGCTCTTGTTTGGCTTTCTTTGGGGATTCATTTTCAACCCTCTACTCCTTAGAGCTTGGAGCTTGGAGTCAACATTAAGACCTCACGCCTTACTTTTCTTCTTTCCAACCTCTCTCCCTCCCTCCCTCCCTCCCTCCCTCCCTATCTCCATCCCTCCCTCCATCTCTCCCTCCTTCACTCTCATTCCCCGTCTCCTAATCTCTCTCTCTCTCTCTCTCTCTCTCTCTCTCTCTCTGAAAAATTAACACTTTCAGGCTTTTAATGTCAGGGGCAAGTGGCTCCTTTTAGTGTTGCTGACGATTGTGTCAGCATGCACAGGAAGTTGGTAGAATGAGCCATCCAATTTACAAGGAAACACTTTGGCCAAATCGACGCCTAGTCCTTTGAAGCTAACAGGGATTGAGGTAGGTTGCAAAGCTAACAAGTTTTGAAACCTTTGAAAACAAAGCTCAAGTTTGGGGGCTGTGTGTTGGTTGTGTGTCGGTTAGATGGTTGATTGGTTGGGTGGTTCGTTCATTCATTCATTCATTCATATTTTTAGTTTCTTTCCAAGTAAAAAGACCCTG
This sequence comes from Ondatra zibethicus, assembly GCA_004026605.1. NCBI lineage: Eukaryota > Metazoa > Chordata > Mammalia > Rodentia > Cricetidae > Ondatra > Ondatra zibethicus. The sequence goes on along the minus strand of PVIU01013893.1, from coordinate 51,646 downwards.
TCTTGAATTCCCTGTTGCATTTCCAATTTAGCAGGTCACCAAGAGATGCTGCCAGTGCTGACAAGCGTTGAACCTAACCAAGAATCCTGTTGCGTGACTGCCGTTCTGCCCTAGCCTTCCCTGGTAGAGGTACATGTCCTTGGTCGGTGTTCCTTCCCTGTATTGTCTTGAGGATTCAGAGCAGTAGGAAGCTGTGTTGGTAATGGTGGTGGTGGTGTGGTCTTGATGGTGGTAGTGTTGTTGTTGTTGTTTTTGGTGGTGGTGGTGGTATTGGTGAAGAAGAGGTGGAGAGGTTGCGGAATGGTGTGCAGTAATTGGTAGCTATCCAATTAAGTATTTATCTGTTTTTCACACATCCGCTGACCCAAGTCTTTATGTTTTTGCTCTGACGCTTTGTTTTCCTCTTTCTACTGTATACCATGGAGCAGGCCCACCCGCTTCCATCTTTCCTGTACTCATTTCTTTTCTTAGTGGGCTAATGCTATTGATCCTGGTGTTGCTTTTTCTGTTCCTGCTGCTGTTTCTACTGTTGTTGCTGCTTCTGCTGGTTCCCCTTCCACCCTTCCTCTTCCTCCATCTGGTGCAGCTCCATCTTCTGGTCCTGCAGCTGACCTTGTTTCTCTCCCTTTTGAAATTAATTTTGTCATGTCCACTAATTCAATTTATTGGGCTACTGATTTTTTTGAGTTAACCTTGTATCCTGCTACATTGCTGAAAGTGTTTATGAGTTGTAGAAGTTCCTTGGTAGAATTTTTGGGATCACTTATGTAAAATATCATATCATCAACAAACAGTGAGAGTTTGACTTCTTCTTTTCCAATTTGTATCCCCTTGATCTCCTTTTGGTGTCTATTGCTCTAGCTAGGACCTCATAGATATGAATATATATGGAGGGAGTGGACAACCTTGTCTTGTTCCTGATTTCAGGGGAATCGTTCTGAGTTTCTCTCCATTTAGTTTGATGTTGGCTGTTGGCTTGCTGTATATTGCCTTAATCATATTTAGGTATGTTCCTTGTATCCCTGCTCTCTCCAAGACCTTTATCATGAAGGGATGCTGTATTTTGTCAAAAGCTTTTTCGGCATCTAATGAGATGATCATGTGGTTTTTATTTTTCAGCATGTTTATATGGTGGATTACGTTGACAGATTTTCATATGTTGAACCATCACTTCATCTGTGGGATGAAGCCAACTTGATCATGGTGGATGATGGTTCTGATGTGTTCTTGGATTTGATTTGCCAGTATTTTATTTAGTATTTTTGTATCAATGTTCGTGAGTGAGATTGGTCTGTAATTCTCTTTCTTAGTAATGTCTTTCTGTGGTTTGGATATCAGGGTAATTGTAGCCTCATAAAAAGACTTTGGCAATGTTTCTTCTGTTTCTATTGTGTGGAATAATTTGAGGAGTATTGGTATTAGTTCTTCTTTGAAAGTCTTGTAGAATTCTGAGTTGAAACCATCTGGTCCTGGGCTTTTTTTTTTTTGGTTGGGAGACTTTTGAAGACTGATTCTATTTTTTCAGCAGTTATAGGTCTGTTTAATTTGCTTATCTGGTCTTGATTTAATTTTGGTAAGTGATATTTATCCAGAAAGTTGTCCATTTCCTTTAAGTTTTTTTAATTTTGTGAAGTACAGGTATTCGAAATATGACCTGATGATACTCTGTATTTTCTCCATGTCTGTTGTTATGTCCCCCTTTTCATTCCTGATTTTGTTAATTTGGATATTCTCTCTCTGCCTTTTGATTAGTTTGGATAAAGGTTTGTCTATTTTGTTGATTTTCCCGAAGAACCAGCTCTTTTTTTATTATGTATACATAAATATACAAAATATACTTTTTTATTATGTATACATTTTTTATGTATAAAATATTCTGTCTGTGTGTATGCCTGTAGGGCAGAAGAGGGCACCAGACTTCATTACAGATGGTTGTGAGCCACCATGTGGTTGCTGGGAATTGAACTCAGGACCTTTGGAAGAGCAGGCAATGCTCTTAACCTCTAAGCCTGAAGAACCAGCTCTTTGTCTCATTGATTCTTTGTATTGTTTTCTTTGTTTCTATTTTGTTGATTTCAGTTCTCACTTTGATTGTTTCCTGCCGTCTAGTTTTCTTAGGTGAGTTTGCTTCTTTTTTGTTCTAAAGTTTTCAAATGTTCTGTTAATTCACTAGTTGTGGGATTTTTCCAGCTTCTTTATGTAGGCATTTAGTGCTATGAACTTGCCTCTTAACACTGCTTTCATTGTGTCCCATAAATCTGGGTATGTTGTGTTGTCATTTTCATTGAATTTTAGGAAGTCTTTAATTTCTCCCTTAATTTCTTCCTTGACCCATTGATGATTCAGGCAAGCATTGTTTAATTTCCATGTGTTTGTGTGTTTTCTGGAATTAGTATTGTTGTTGACTTCTAGTTTTATACCATGGTAATCTGATAAGTTACATTGAGTTATTCGAATTTTTTGGTATTTGTTGAGGTTTGTTTTGTTACTGTGTATGTGGTCAATTTTTGAGAAGGTTCCTCGAGGCGCTGAGAAGAAGGTATAGTTTTTTCTGTTTGGATGGAATATTTTATAGATGTCTGTTAAGTCCATTTGAGTCATAACATCTGTTAGTTTTCTTATTTCTCTGTTCATTTTTTGTCTGATTGACCTGTCCAGTGGTGAGAGGGGAGTGTTGAAGTCTCCCACTATTATTGTGTGCGGTTTAATGTATGATTTAAGCTTTAGAAGTGTTTCTTTGACATATGAGGGTGCCCTTGTATTTGGGGCATAGATGTTCAGTATTGAAATTTCCTCTTGATGGATTTTTCTGTGACTAATATGAAATGTCCTTCTGTGTCTCTTTTGACTGATTTTAGTTTGAAGTCTATTTTGTTAGATATTAGGATAGCTACACCTGCTTGTTTCTTAGGTCCATTTGATTGGTATATTTTTTCCCAACCCTTTACTCTGAGACAATGTCTGTCTTTGAGGTTGAGATATGTTTCTTGTATGCAGAAGAAGGATGGATTCTGTTTTCGTATCCAATCTGTTAGCCTGTGCCTTTTTATAGGTGAGTTGATTCCATTTACATTAAGGGATATTAATGACCAGTGGTTGCTATCTCCTGTTAATTTAGTTTTCATCATTGGTGATGTTAATTTGTGCATTTTTTTTCTTCTTTGGGATTTGCTGTAATGAGATCATCAATTGTGTGTGTTTTTGTTGGTGTAGCCATCTTCCTTGGATTGGAGTTTTCCTTCTAGAATTTTGTGTAGGGCTAGGTTTGTGGCTAGATATTGATGAAATCTAGATTTGACATGGAATATCTTGTTTTGTCCTTCTATGGTGATAGACAGTTTTGCTGGGTATAGTAGTCTGGGCTGGCATCCATGGTCTCTTAATGTCTGCATAATGCTTGCCCATGACCTTCTGGCTTTCATTGTTTCCACTGAGAAGTCAGGTGTAATTCTGATAGGTCTACCTTTATATGTTACTTGGCCTTTTTCCTTTTCAACTCTTAATATTCTTTCTCTATTCTGTATGCTTAGTGTTTTGATTATTATGTGGCAACTTTTTTTGGACCCAGTATATTTTGTGTTCTGTAAGCTTCTTGTATCTTCATAAGCATATCTTTCTTTAGGTAGGGAAAGTTTTCTTCTATGATTTTGTTAAATAAATTTTCCGTGCCTTTGAGTTGAACTTCTTCTCCTTATTCTATACCTATTACTCTAAGATTTGGGTTTTTCATGGTGTCCCATATTTCCTGGATATTTTGGGTTAAGCTTTTGTTAGTTTTAATGTTTTCTTTAACTGATGAGTCTATTTCCTCTATTGTATCTTCAGTGCTTGAGATTCTCTCTTCCATCTCTTGTATTATGCTATTCATGCTTGTGTTTGTGGTTCCTGGTCTTTTTCTTATGATTTCTGTTTCTATAATTCCTTAGGCTTGTGTTATCATTATTGTTTCTATTTCAGTTTTCAAGTCTTGAATAGTTTCTTTTATATGTTTGATTTCATTTTCTTGGTTTTCTTTAAGTGATTTGCTGATATCTTCCATTTTTTTGTTTGTCTTTTCCTCCATTTTTTTTAAGAGAATTTCTCATTTCATCTTTAAGAATTTCAAACATTCTCTTGAAGTTATTTTTTAGGTCATTTTCTTCTGGTTCATCCATATTTGGTTGTTCAGGTCTTGCTGTTGTAGGGTCTTTAGGTTTTACTGGTGTTGTGTTGCTCTTTGTGGTGTAGCATGTGATCTTACCTTTTCTACTCATTTTTTCCTCTAATAGGTGTTGTTGGGGCTGTCTGAGATTCTGTTGAATAATCTCCAGGTGCCAGTGAATCCAAAGCTCAGATGGTTGTTCCTCATGGTACAGACAGTGTCACAGTTCCAGTTACCCCATTAGTTACTATGTGTTCCTGGAGATAGCTCAGTGCTCCTGTGCTTTGCTCTGCTCCCTTGCAGTTTGCCGTCTCAGGCCTACTTTGGCCTAGGTTGCTGGCTTTGCCCTATTTCTGTAAATCCTGGTCTGGATCCCCTCCTGCAGAAGTCCCTAGCTTGGAGTTCACTCTGGGTCAGGTCGCTAGCTCAATCCTGGTCCACCAGTGTCCCGGGACTGGGTTGGCTTCCAGGACTGGATTTTCTCCTGGCTTCTGCTTCAGGTGGAGCTTGTTTCCTCAGGCCATCTCTGTCCTAGGTAGATCAGTCAGAGTCACTCCTGTGGAATTGGTTGCCCAAGGTGAAGTTCCTTGCCTCAGGGCAAATGTGGACTAGGTTACCGGCTTTGACCTTTATCTGTAAATCCTGGTCTGGATTCCCTCCTGCAGAAGTCCCTGGGTTGGAGTTGGACCTGGAAAGGTTTCTGGCTCCAGTCTACTGCCTCAGAGGTCCCAGGCTCGGGTGCACGCAGACCTGCAGAGGACCTGCTTACTCCCTCAGAGGTCCCAGACTCATGCTTGGACCCATAGAGATTCCAGGTTCCTGCCTATTCCCTTGGATCGATCTCTGGGACTTTTAGGCCAGCGTGGTCTATGTAGTGATTTCCAGGACAATCAGAACTGCTAATGAGACCCTGTCTAAAAAAAACAAACAAACAAAAAAAAAAAAAACCACACACACACAGAAAACAACACAAATGCATAACATGAAGCCTGTCCAAACAGGTCTATGTGACTACTCCTCCAGACTGAGCAGGAGTCTTTCTCTCCTGCAGAACAATATTCTAGTGGTCGATTTCATTTCCCCTGCATGGGCTCTGAACATGGTTGCAGCTACTGCCACAGTGCCAACCGTAAGCGTGTCCGGGAACCGGCATGAGTTGCAGGGGAGATAAGGACCTCGTTCACCTTCAGCATTCCTTGGGCTCTAAAAACAAATCACTGTAAGCAAAGTCAAAGAATATTGGTTAAAAGCATTTCCTGGACTGTCAAGATGACTTAACAAGTAGAGGTGCTTGCTGCCAAGCCTGAGGACCCGAGTTTGCTCCCCGGGATCCGCACTGCAGAAAGAGAGAATCAATTCAGGTTAGTTGTCTTCTTACCTCCATGCCAAGTGTTGTGGTACATGCGCACTCACACGGATAAAAACACACGTTAATGTCGCGGTGAGCCCGCCAGCTGAAGTGGTGAACAGACACTTAAAAGAAATCCCACACTAGCTCAGAACTGAGAGATAGATAGTTATTTATTTAGGGGTAAACTCACAAATCAGGATTCTCTGGATGGAGATCGAATCCAAACAATCCGAAGGAGCAATTGGCAAAAAGGAGCAAGGGAAGGAGAAAAAGGGACAGACGCAGGTTCCGCATCCGCTTATATAGTATAAGAGGCCACGCCCCAGTAGGCGGGTAATTACAAGCTGTAAATCTTCCTATGGCACGTGAATAAATAAATATAATAAAGATAAATAAATAAGGATAAAATAATTTCCTAGTTCTGTTGGCCCACACCATAATCCCAGCACTTGGGAGGCTGTAGCAGGAGGATTACCATGAGTTTGGGGCCAGCCTGGGCTATATAGTTAATTGCAGGTCAGCCTAGGGAGTGGGAACCTATTTCCAAAAAATAAACTCATTTGTACCAAACCATTTTTTCATCTCTTGAAATAAAAATTTTAATTTTTTAAAGTATTTATTTATTTATTGTGTATACAATATTTTGTCTGTGTGTATGTCTGCAGGCCAGAAGAGAGCACCAGACCTCATTACAGATGGTTGTGAGCCACCATGTGGTTGCCGGGAATTGAACTCAGGACCTTTGGAAGAGCAGGCAGTGCTCTTCACCTCTGAGCCATCTCTCCAGCCCAAAATAAAAATTTTAAAAGGTAAATCGAGGACAGTTTTTTTAAAAAAAAAAAAATGGTGGCTTACATCTGTAAGCTTGGTGCTCACATCTATAAGTTCAGCATTTTAGAGGCAGCATAATGGTTAAGTAGAGGTTACCCTGAGTTAACAGAGAATTTCAGTCCACCCAGAGCTACTTAGAAAGACCCATTTTGAAAATCAAATAGAAGAGGTGGAACGATGGCTCAGTGGTTCAAAGCACTTACTGCTCTTGCAGAGGACCTGGGTTCAGTCCCTAGGGCCACACTGTGACTTACAAAAAGTCCTAGCTGATCCACTGACTGATTCTGGCCTCAAAAGATGCCAGGCACACACATGGTACACAGACATACATAAAGGCAAAGCATTCAACACCCCCAAGAATGTGCCTGTTATTATACATCATAAAAATGTTACATTTTAAAGAGACTTTTCTGTTGGTAATAGAGACCACCCATGTGCTAGGCAAGCATTGTCCTGAGTCCTATCCTTTATCCTAGAAAACATACCAACCCTCTAAGTCAATCTATCATCCCACACTTTTATACCATCCTCTAACTTATCTTGTTTTGGAGAAAACAGCTTTTATCAACATAACTTTATATTGTACCTTGGTGTTGTCTTTACCTTTAGCTAGTTTATTTTTGGGGTGAGGGTTCTGAGGCTGTAATTCAGGGTCTCAGCACAAGTTCGGGGAGTTAACACTAAATTGTATCTCAGCCCTGTTTCTTTTTCAAGAGAGAAGGCGTACAATATATGGCCCTGGCTGTCTTTGAATCCCTGGTCTTAAGCAGTTCTCCTACTCAGTCTCTTGAGTGTTTGGAACTACAGACTTGTACTGCCACAGCAGGCTTCCCTGTAAAGCCCCACACAGAAAGAACAGTGGCAGGAAATCACACTCTCCATGGGTTACTTGAGGACAGAGATTGTTTCTTCTGTGTACTCCTTGCCAAAGTGCTTGCCAATAGCAGCCAGTGAATGTTTGTTGACAGTCTCCTTGTTAAAACGGGTGTTTATGCCTCCTTGTAAACACTAGAGGAGAAGCAGGGAGAGCTCTGGTTTAAGGCATGGACACTTGGAGTACCTTTTGAATTCAGGTTGTTAGTCATTAAAAGATAAATTCCTGAACCAGAAAGTCCCTGAACACACAAGTGCATACACGTTACGTAACTATTTGTAAATAGTGGTATCCAATAGCTTGTAGTTAGAAAGTCACCAAAGCAGTTGAGTTCACCAGTCCTGCTGCAGCTTTTAATACCCCCAGCAGTTTGGAATCTTGCTGATGTTCAGCTTGAAGATCTTCTGATGGTCATATGATATTTTTTGGAGGGAGGGTTGTTTTGCTTGGAATTTGTGTTTTTGAAACAGAGTCTCATGTAGCACAGGCTGGCCTCAAACCAGCCTTGAATTGATGTTCATGCCTTGTGCCAGACTTTGGACTTTTTTTACATTTATGAGTTTGTGTCTGCATATACGATGTGTGTGTCAAATGCCTACAGAGGCCATTGAATAGGTGCGAGTGGCCATGTGGGTGCTGGGAATTGAGTCTTGGCTCTCTGGAAGAGCAGCCTGTACTCTTAACCCCTGAGTCATCTCTCTAGGTTCTCTTCTCCACTTGTTTTTTAACATGGTGATCTTATAATGACGTCTAGATCAGCTTGGGACTTCTAGACTCAAGAGATCCTCTTTCTTCTGTAGTAAGAGGAGTGGGCCGCGTTCCCAGTGCCTGGCTAGCTTACCCCCAAAATAATTACACAGAAACTGTATTCATTTAAAACACTGCCTGGCCCATTAGTTCTAGCCTCTTATTGGCTAACTCTCACATCTTGATTCAACCCATTTTTAATAATCTGTATGTCACCACGAGGTCATGGCTTACCTGGAAAGATTCAGCGTGTCTGACTTGGCAGCTTCGTGCCGGCGGCTCTCTCTGTCTTCTTCCCAGCATTCTGTTCTCTTTTCCCTGCCTATCTAAGTCCTGCCCTATCAAAGGGCCAAGGCAGTCTCTTTATTAACCAATGAAAGCAACACAAATACAGAAGGACCTCCTATACTAATTTCCCTTTTTTGTTTAAACAAAAAGGAAGGCTTTAACTTTAACATAGTAAAATTACATATAACAAAACAGTTATCAAGCAAGAATTACAGTTACAATATTTATATATACTTTATCTTTTATCATAACTAAGGAAAACTATAATTATAACTATCTATTCTTTAACTCCTTCAAAGACTCCAGAAGGATACAATATTACCTAGGTAAACGAGAAGTAAGCAACTTCCAAAACTCTAGAAGTGACAGAGACATCTTGCTTCCTGGACAGTCACCCAAAGTTATTTTGTACCATTGGGGCATCCATCTTCAGCCTCCAGGCCCATAGTATCCAGCAGACTTTTTCATAAAGCAGGAATTTTTAAAGACAACTCAGTCACTTTCTTTTGTATCCTGCAGAATGTCTCGCAGACTCTTTCATGAATCAGGAACCCCGGAGGATCATCTCATCTTTAGGCAAGTTTAGCAGTCCTCTCTCTGCAGGTTCTTCATGTCCGGTTTATGCATCAGTTCAGGCAAGAGTACTTTCTTGCCCAAATGGCTAAGGAGCCTCTTCAATGCCCATCTTCCTCTTGAAGTAGATTGGTGCTGCTAGGAGCAGACATGTCTCATTGTCATGAAAAGTCCTAAGTTATTAAAACATTAAATGCCATATTCTGTAGTCTTTGAAAGATATGAAGAATTCTATTTAACTGAAATATTTCTCTATATATCTAGAAAATCTAATTAACATGACTACAAGCTTGATTATTATAGATGATTATCTATTAACAACCTATATTTCCTAATTATACATTACATTTTTAAATGAACTACACAATCACAATACCTTAATCAAGATCAGAAATATGTATACATATAACAAAATTGACCTTAAATTTGTATCAATAAATCAAAATTTATACCAATGCAAATTATTCATATCTAGTGCCTGGGACTACAGACCCATGCATCACTGTACCTGCTACCAAACTAGACCCTGCTTAGCATTGGTAATATGGGTACTTAGGAGAGAAATAATTCAAATAGCTTTTTGTGGAATATTCCTTTATACTGTGAGAATATATGTTGCTGTGATTGGTTTAATAAAGAAGCTGACTAGCCAATAGCTGAACAGGATAAGGTAGGGGAGAGTCAAACAGAGAAAGCAGGAAAGAAGAAGGAGAGAGTCAGAGGTGGTAGAGAGCAGACTCAGAGAGAAGCAAGACGGACATGCCGTTCTGAGACAAGGTACCAAGCCACATGGCAAAGCATAGATAAAAATAGGGGTTAACTGAAAATGTAAGAGTTAACTAGGAACAAGCCTGAAATATTGGCCGGGCATCTATAATTAATATTAAGCCTTTGTGTAGTCACTTGGGAGTAGCTTACAGGACCGAAACTTTCACCTACACTTGCTTTTTCACTTCACAGAACAGAAAGATGGTGTGGCAGGTAAAGGCATTTGTGCTGCAAGCTGAGTTCAATCCCTGGAACCCACAGAAATGTGGAAGGAGAAAACCAGCTCTTCACAGCTGTCCACGCTATGCCATGGCACACTCCTCCTCTATAATAGCAACTTTAACAATAAATAAATAAAAATAAGCAATCCCATGGACTAGTGACATGGTGCAATGGCCTGGTGGGTTAAAACACTTGTTATACAAGTCTAGGTCTTGAATCTCCAGGGCCCTCAGGAAAAGAAGAGAACCTACTCCTGAAAGTAGTACTCTGATTTCCACTTGTGCGCCCTGACACACACACACACACACACACACACTTTAAAAATACAAATAGGCAGCTCCTGTGGTACTGGACACTGTAAGGCTAACGACATGACTGCCATATGTATCCAGCATTGAAAACGTACTCTACCCAGGTACATAAAAATCCATATACAAATTAGAAAACAATGTGTGACCTGCTAAGTTTACCAAAGGAAGGGAGGAAGGGCCCTTTTTTATTTACAGAATGGAGGAGTCAACTGAAAGGATCTGGCTCTGGGAGATTGTCATTCAACAAGAACTTCTTTCAGTTAGGTCCAGAGAGGGCATACTCAGCGAGACACCATCGTAGACAAAGGAGAGAATCAAAGGTGGAGATCATCGGAAGAGGTGCTCTCTTTTGATGTCTCTAACAGCACCAGCACTAATGCCTGACATAAAGAACTCTTCCCAGGAGCCAGACCTCAAACGGAGCAGGAGCTTTGATCACATTGCTTTGGTCATATTAGCAGTGGGACAGTCAAATGAACGGAAAGTCACAGTCAAACTCTGACGTGTTACTAATTTCTTAAGAAGTGTTGGGCCTTCAGTAAAGACCAAACTCTTAATTTGCTTCATTGAACTTGGCCATATTTAGATTTGGATAAAGACAATTGTACTCAATCTTTTCAGGAAATTGCATGACCATCAGCTTTATGTTTTGCATGTTTTGTAAATTAGTCAACTTGAAATATTATCAGAATAGAGATGAGATTGTATTACAATGAAAGTAAGGAAGCCTTTGCTGTTGTCTTGAATTTATAGTGTGAGACACTAGATGGACAAACTGAACAAACACAGAAGCAAGACAGCTTTGCAATGAAGAGCAGTCTCGAAAACTGTACTGCCTGCGTGATACCCTGTCACCATTTCCTGGCTGTGTGCCCTTGGTCAAGTCTCTGACTCAGTTTCCTCATCTATGAAATAGAGATAAGGGGTTGGAGAGATGGCTCATTCCATAAGGTGCTTGCTGTACAAGCATCAGTACCTGAGTGGAATTCCCCACGCACATATATACACACAAACAGGCAAGCTGAGCATGGTGGCGCACACCTTTGATCCCAGAACTTGGGAGGCAGAAGCAGGCAAAACTCTGAGATCGAGGCCAACCTGGGCTACATAGTGAGACTCTGTCTCAAAAAGGGGATGGGGAAGATAAGATTTGAGAGCTGAAGAGATAGTTTAGCAATTAAAAGCACTTGCTGCTTTTGCAGAGGATCAGGGTTCAATTCCCAGCACCAATATCATAGCTCACACCCACCTGTAACTTCAGATTCAGGGAATCTGGTCTCCTCAGACTCCAGGCACAAAACAAAATGTGGTGCATTTACATACATGCAGGCAAAATACTCATACACATCCTAAAAATTCTTATATTTTTGGTTATGAGCCTGGCCTTTAATGGCTGAGCCATCATCTCTCCAGCCCTTAAAAAAACTTTAACACAAAAACAAAGAAAAAAACAAGTGCCAAGGGGAGGAATGTACATGTATGAAGACTCTTAAACACATAGCACACAAATACACAAAACCAGAGATGATCACATAATAGCAATAATATACTATCACTAGTAGGAAATTCCATGTTTGTTAAATGTTATATAAATAGCACAACTCATTGATTAACAAGTGCATTAAATAGCCAATGTCTTATGCCTAGAAAAATGTTTGCCTTGGAGAAACTATTTTTATACTATAGCCATTGGCCATGTATATTTATAATCATGTGAAATGCCCACAAAATACTCTTTTTACATTTTGTATTGCTAGTGAATTTTCCCCTGTTGAAAAGAGTTTTGCTTTTCAGACTCTCTACAATCCACTGCGACACAGACAGTTGAGGCTGGTGAAGACAGGTTAACAAGTACATTCTTGCTGAAAAAACAAGGTGATGAAGAACTGTGTGTGTGTGTGTGAGAGAGAGGGTGAGAGAGAGAGAGAGAGAGAGAGAGAGAGAGAGAGATTTTTTGGTTTTTCGAGACAGGGTTTTTCTGCAGCTTTGGAGCCTGTCCTGTCCTGGAACTAGCTCTTGTAGCCCAGGCTGGCCTCGAACTCACAGAGATCCACCTGCCTCTGCCTCCCGAGTGTTGGGATTAAAGGCGTGCGCCACCACCGCCCAGCAAGAGAGAGAGAGAGATTTTTATGCGAAGAAGCTTTTCAAAACAAAAGCCTCCCAGGTATGCATAAACCAAAGCTGCATTTCATGGTGTGGGTTTAATCTAACCCTTGAAATTTCACCCACTATGTGGAAATAAGGAATCTGGATAGGATTAGCTGGGTGTGTGGTGGGAGGAGGAGGGGACAGGGTCTTCCCCATAGCTACAGTGAAGTTGTCATCTTGGACTCAAGTGAGGAAAGCTTAGCTGTCAAGTTCACTCACGTGACTGTTGGCATGCTCAGTCTTGCTGGCTGGACACATAGTTCCTGGTTTCTCCATAGTGCTGTTCACTACATGGCAGTTGGCTTTCTAAAAAGCAAAGGCATGGGAGGGGGAGCACAGAGAGGTGAGGAAGAGAGAGAGAGAGAGAGAGAGAGAGAGAGAGAGAGAGAGAGAGTTTTCCTTTATCTTATTCTATTCCTTAGAACTGAGTCAATATGAGTTCAGGCCACACACAAGGAGAAGGGATTACAAAAGTGTATGAATAATGAATAACAGGAGGCAGGATTATGAAATAATTCTTTGAAATGACAAGTGTAATGACAACATTTGTTTCAGCAAGATCTCCCTTGGTGTCTCTAGTATAAACATGTAAGTATGAGTAGATGGTGGCTTTAAAACTGCTCAGCATTTTGAAAGAACATCACATCTTTTTGTGTGATACAGACTTTTATATGGAAAGCTTTTCAACATTGAAATGTGGTCTTAATCATTGTCACTCTTTGGCTTGAGTTATGGGTTGAAGTCACATATGTAAACCTTGAATCTAGCCCATTTCCTTCACAATTGAGTTCATCTCTGATAGACATTTTGGCATCTGTATCACATATTAAAGCAACTGTAATATTTAAACCATTAAGCAAAGTTCTGGCATTTGAACCTTTCTAGGATGACAACTATTCTAGAATTTGGGAACTTTGCCTCTCAATGTTTTAAATTCACTGTCTAACTTAAGGAATAACGGTTCTGCAAGAGTGAGTGGCCAAGTTCTGTTTTTAGAGGTCTCAGCAGAACCAAATGCCACCTAGGTTAAGAAAATCCTAATCAAAATCTGTCAGAATTTAAGATGGGGTGGGATGTGGCTCACGCCTTTTATCCCAGCACTTGGGAGGCAGAGGCAGACGGATCTCCAAGTTTGAGCCCAGCCTGGTCTACAGAGTGAGTTCCAAGACAGCCAGGGCTACACAGAGAAACTCTACCTTAAAAAACAAAACAAAACTAAGTTAATTAATGAGTTAATTAATTAAAATATGACAAGGTTTAATGAATATTGTGGTGGGGAGGCTCCTTCTAAGGTTGAAAAAGCAAATTGGTAATAAAGGGCGCATACTTTTCAGCCATAGTGTCAAGTGCATTTGTTAATGAGGACAGCCAGTGTGCCAGGCCCTGTTGACTGCATCTGAGTGGACACTCTAACCTATTATATATAACAACTGATCCAAATAGATGCAGGTGTTGACAACACTCAACTGAAAGACTGGACGAGAAGCCAACAAACACTTGATTCTCAATTATAGGCCCTATGTGCCTACACGATAATAAGTAAAATGCACACGAGGTGGAAGCAGGAAGATCAGGAGTTCAAGGGCATCATTGGCTAAGTAGTAAGTTCGGCTACAGGAGACTCTGTCTCCAACACAAACAAAAAACCCAACAAAAACTTTATCTTCCCCTTCACAAGCACCTATACAGTTACTGATATTTTAGCAACATGCATCTTAAGATTTATTTTAGGGCAGACTGAGAAGCCATCGATAATGGCACTGGGACCTATCTCTTCTGCATGTATTGGCTTTTTGGGACCCTAGTCTATTTGGATGCACACCTTCCTAGGCCAGGATGGAGCGGGGAGGGCCTTGGACTTCCCACAGGGCAGGGTACCCTGCCTTCTCTTAAGGATGCAGGGAGGGGGAGGAGGGGTAGTGGGGGAGTTGGAGGGGACTGGGAGAAGGGGAGGAAGTGTAAATTTTTGAATGAAAAAAAAATAAATTGCATATTTCAAAAAAAAGATTTATTGTATGTGTGTTAGTGTTCTTCCCACATGAATATATGTGTACCACTTGCATGCCTGGTGCCCATGGAAGTCAGAAGTGAGTGTTTCATCTCTTGAAACTCAGCCATGACATAGGTGCTAGGAACTGAATCCAAGTCCTCTATGACAGTAGCCAGTACTCTTAACATCTGAGCCATTACTAAGCCCCACAACAAACTCTTTTGCCTTTAAAAATTCATATTTAGGGCTCTGGTGCAGTCCCCACCAACCTGCAAGTAGGTGAGATACCTGTCTTTGGGCTGCACCCCCAACCCCAATCCTGCCACCCACTGGATGCTGTCCCATCAGGACCCACTCCGCTGCCCAAGCCCACTCTCCTCATGGCTAGCCCTCCCCTGCAATCCCAGCAGACTACATAGACACAGGTGCAAACCACACCAGTTGGAAGAACAAGCACAGGCACAAGTCACACCAGTTGGAAGAAAAGATGAGTAAACACCAGTGTAAGAATACATTCAACACCATAAACAAAGGACATTGAGCCTACAGTTCACAAACCTAGAGAAGCCAAATAACAAGGTGAACCCAAAGAAAAACATATATAGATCCTCCTGGAAATTGGAAGCAGACAAGATCGCCGGACAAAAGTTGGGAGCATGGGGGTGGAGGTGGGGTGGGGAGAGGGGGAGAGAGAAGGGAGAAGGGAAGGATTGGGGAGAGCTTGGGGAAGTGGGAGGGTTGAGATGGAGGAAGAGCAGATATAGGAGCAGGGAAGAAGGTATCTTCATTAAGGGAGCCATTTTAGGGTTGGCAAGAGACTTGGCTCTAGAGGGGATCCCAGGTGTCCATGGGGATGTCCCCAGCTAGGTCCTTAGGCAGCAGAGGAAAGGGTGCCTGAACTGGCCTTGTCCCATAGTCACACTGATGATTATCTCGAATATCACCATAGAACCTTCGTCCAGCGATGGATGAAGTTAGAGACAGAGACCCACATCAGAGCATTGGACTGAGCTCCCAAGGTCCAGTTGAAGAGCAGAAGGAGGGAAAAGATGAGCAAGGAAGTCAGGACCACGAGGGGTTGGTCCACCCACTGAGATAGTGTGCCTGATCTAATGGGAGCTCACCAAATCAAGCTGGACAGGGACTGAACAAGCATGTGATCAAACCGTACTCTCTGAATATGGCTGACAATGGGGGCTGACTGAGAAGCTATTAATAATGGCACTGAGATTTGTTTCTACTGCATGTACTGGCTTTTTGGGACCCTAGTCTATTTGGATGCACACCTCCCTAGGCCTGGATGGAGGGGGGGCCTTGGACTTCCCACAGGGCAGGGTATCCTGCCCTCTCTTAAGGCTGGAGGGGGAGGGAGGAGGGTGAGTGGGAGAGCGGGAGGGGAATGGGAGGAGGGGACTAAGTGGAAATTTTTGAATGGAAAAATAAAAATAAAAAAAAAAAGAATACATTCAACAACCCAGTGGTCATATAACAGCAAAACCTGAACATTCCAATGCAGCTGAAACACAAGAAAGTCAACTTAAAATTACTTTATGAAAATGATAGAGGCTCTTAAAAAGAAAATGGAAAATTCTCTTAGAGAAGTTAAAAAAAAGACAAACAAAAAAATGAAAGAAATCAGTAAGTCCCTTAAAGTAAGCCAAGAAAGCCAAGAGAAAAACAATCAAACAGGTAAAGGAAACGGTTCAAGAATTGAAAACTGAAATCGAAACAATAAAGAAAATATAAACCAAGGGAATTCTGAAAATGGAATATCTGGGGAAGCGAACAGAAACCACAGATGCGATCAATTGGTAAAGATACAATAGAGGAAATAGATTTATCAGTCAAAGAAAATGCTAAATCCAATAAATTCCTAACACAAAATATCCAGGATCTGGGACACCATGAAAAGACCGAACCTAAGAATAGGGAAAGAAGAAGGAGAAGAATCCCAGCTCAAAGGCACAGAAGACATATTCAACAAGATCATAGAAGAAAACTTTCCCAATCTAAAGAAGGACGTGCTTATAAAGGTACAAGAAGCTTACAGAACACCAAATAGGCTGGACCAACAAAAAAAGGCCCTTTGCCACATAATAATCAAAACAAAAACATACAGAATAAAGAAATAATTTTAAGAGTTACAAAGGAAAAAGGCCAAATAATGTATAAAGGCAGATCTATCAGAATTACACCTGACTTCTCAATGGAGACTCTAAAAGCCAGAAGGTCCTAGACAGACAGTTTACAGACACTAAGGGACCATGGATGCCAGCCCAGACTGCTATACCCAGAAAAGCTTTCAATCAACATAGATGGAGAAAACAAGATATTTCATAACAAAACCAGATTTAAACAATACCTATCCACAAATCAAGCACTACAGAAAGTACTAGAAAGAAAACTCCAACCCAGGGAACTCAGTTACATCCATGAAAACACAGGGAATAGATAATCTCACAACAGCAAAACCCAAAGAAAGGAAACACACATATTACCATCACCTACCAAAACCAAAAAATAACAGGAATTAACAATTGCTGGTCAATAACATCTCTTAATATCAGTGGATTCAATTCACCAATAAAAAGACACAGGCTAACAGAATGGGTACAAACATAGAATGCATACAAGAAACACACCTCAACTTCAAAGACAGACATTATCTCAGAGTAAATGGTAAGGAAAAGATTTTCCAATCAAATGGACCTAAGAAGCAAGCTGGTGTAGCTATCCTTATAATTAACAAAATAGATTTCAAACCAAAACTAATTAAAAGAGATGGAGAAGTACCTTTCATACTCATCAAAGGAAAAATCAATCAAGATGAATTCTTAATTCTGAATATCTATGCCCCAAATGAAAGGGCCCCCACATTAGTAAAAGAAACAATACTAAAGCTTAAATCAAACCCTACACATTCATAGTGGGAGACTTCAACACCCAACTCTCATCAATGCCAGACAGAAACTTAACAGAGAAACAAGGGAACTAACAGATATTATGACTCAAATGTATTTAATAGACATCTACAGAACATTTCACCTAAACACAAAAGAATATGCCTTCTTCTCAGCACCTCATGGAAGATTCTCTAAAATTAACTACATACTCTGTCATAAAGCAAATATCAATAGACACAAAAAATTGAATAACCCCTTATATCTTATCAGACCACCATGGGCTAAAGTTAGAGTTCAACAACAACACAAATTACATAAAGTCTACAAACTCATGGAAACTAAAATACTCTCAACTGAACCACCTCTGGGTCAAGGAAGAAATAAAGAAATTAAAGACTTCCTAGAATTCAATGAAAATGAATCCACAACATACCCAAACTTATGGGACACAATGAAAGCAGTGCTAAGAGGTAAGTTCATAGCACTAAATGCCTACATAAAGAATTTGGAGAAATTTCACACAAGCAACTTAACAGCACACCTGAAAGCTCTATAACAAAAAGAAGCAAACTCACCCAGGAGGAGCAGACACCAGGAAATAACCAAACTTAGGGCTGAAATCAATAAAATTGAAACAAAGAGAACAATACAAAGAATCAATGAAAGAAAGAGTTGATTCTTTGAGAAAAATCAACAAAATAGACAAAACCTTATCCAAGTTAACCAAAAGGCAGAGAGAGAATATCCAAATTAACAAAATCAGAAATGAAATGGGAGACAAAACAACAGACTCTGTGGAGTTACAGAGAATTATTAGGTCATACTTCAAAAACCTGTACTCCACAAAATCAGAAAATCTCAAAGAAATGGACAACTCTCATGATAGGTACCACATACCAAAATTAAATCAAGAACAGATAAAGAATCTAAACAGACTTATAACCCCGAAGGAAATAGAAAAAGTTATTAAAAGTATCCCAATCAAAAAAAGCCCATGGCCAGATGGTTTCAGCACAGAATTCTATCAGAATTTCAAAGAAGAACTAATACCAATACTCCTCAAATTGTTATGCACAATAGAAACAAAAGAAATATTGCTAAATTCTTTTTATGAGGCCACAGTTACCCTGATACCCAAACCAAATAAAGATACAACAAATAAAGAGAATTACAGATCAATCTCCCTCATGAATATTGATGCAAAAATACTCAGTAAAATACTGCAAACCGAGTCCAAGAACAGATTGAAAAAATCATCCACCATGTAAGCTTCATCCCAGAGATGCAGGAACGGTTTAAAATCTGTTAATGTAATCCACCATATAAACAAACTGGAAAAAAAATCACGTGATCATCTCATTAAATGCTGAAAAAGCCTTTAACAAAATCCAACACCCCTTCAGGATAAAGTTTCTGGAGAACAGGGATACAAGAAACATACCTAAACATAATAAAGGCAATATAAAGCAAGCCGACAGCCAACATCAAATGAAATGGAGAAAAACTCAAAGCAATTTCATTAATATCAGGGACAAGACAAGGCTGTCCACTCTCTTCATATCTATTCAATATAGTACTCAAGGTTCTAACTAGAGCAATAAGGCAACAAGAGGAGATAAAGAGGCTACAAATTGGAAAGGAAGAATTGAACTTTCACTATCAGCAGATGATATGATAGTATATATAAGTGACCCCAAAAATTCTACCAGAGAACTCCCACAGCTGATAAACATCTTCAGTAATTTGGCTGGATATAAGATTAACTCTAAAAAATCAGTAGCCCTCCTATATACAAATGATAAATAGGCTGAGAAAGAAATCAGAGAAACAACACTTTTTACAATAGTCACAAATAATATAAAATATCTTGGGGTAACACTAACTAAAGAAGTGAAATACCTGTATGAAAGATCTCCCATGCTCATGGATCGATAGGATTAATACAGCAAAAATTGCAATCTTCCCAAAAGCAATCTACAGATTCAAAGCAATCCCCATCAAAATCCCAACACAATTTTTCATAGACATTGAAAGAACAATACTCAATTTCACATGGAAAAACAAAAAAACCCAGGATAGCCAAACCAATCCTGTACAATAAAGGAACTTCTGGAGGTATCTCCATCCCTGGCTTAAAGCTCTACTATAGAGCTATAATAACAAAAAACAGTTTGGTATTGGCATAAAAACAGACATGTGGATCAATGGAATCAAATAGAAGGCACTGACATAAATCCACACACCTCTGAACACCTAATTTTTGACAAAGAAGCCAAAAATTCACCATGGAAAAAAGAAAGCATCTTCAACAAATGGTGCTGGCATAACTGAATGGCATTACGTAGAAGAATGCAAATAGGTCCATATTTATTGCCCTGCAAGTGGATCAAAGACATCAACTTAAACCCAGTTACACTGAAACTGATAGAAGAGAAAGTGGTAAGTAGCCTCGAACGCATTGGCACAGGAGACCACTTCCTGAATATAACCCCAGTAGCACAGACACTGAGATTGATAATTAATAAATGGAACCTCCTGAAACTGAGAAGCTTCTGTAAGGCAAAGGACACCATCAATAAGACAGACTGGGAAAAAACCCCGCATCTGACAGAGGGCTGATCTTCAAAATATACAAAGAACTCAAGAAACTAGACTTCAAAATAGCAAATAATCCAATTTAAAAATGGGGTACAGTTCTAAACAGAGAATTCTCAATAGAAGAATCTCAAATAACCGAAAGAGCTTTAAGAAATTTCTCAACATCCGTAGCCTTCAGGGAAATGCAAATCAAAAATGACTAAGATACCATTTTACACCAACCAGAATGGCTTAGATCAAAAACACTGATGAAAGCTTATGCTGGAGAGAATGTGGAGAGTAAGGGGAACACTCCTCCACTGTTGGTGGGAGTGCAAACTTGTTCAGCCACTTTGGAAATCAATATGGCAGTTACTCAGAAAATTAGGAATCAACTTACCTCAAGACCCAGCAATATCCAATACCCATATACCCAAGGGATGCACAATCATACTACAAGGACATTTGCTCAACTATGTTCATAGCAGCATTATTCGTAATATTCAGAATCTGGAAACAACCTAGATGCCCCTCGAGTGAAGAATGGATAAAGAAAATGTGGTATATCCACACAATGGAGTACTACTCAGTGGTAAAAAAAACAATGCCATCTTGAAATTTGCAGGCAAATGGATGGAACTAGAAAAAAACCATCCTGAGTGAGGTAACCTAGACCCAGGAAGACAAACACAGTATGTGTTTAAACACTCTTAAGTGGATACTAGACATCAATCAAAGGATAACCAGGCTACAACCCACAATCCCAGAAAAGCTAGGTAAAAAGGAGGATCCTGAGAGGTACAAACATGTAGGGCCCCAGGAAAGGGAAATAGTTAAGATATCCTGGGTAAACTGGGAGGAGGGGTAGAAAGGAGGGAATAGGAGATGGGAACATGAGGGATCAGGATGGCTAAGTTGTGGGAGGGATGGAGAGGGAGAGTAAAGAAAGAGATATCTTGATAGAGGGAGCCTTTATGGGGTTAGGGAGAAACCTGGTACTAGGGAAATTCCCAGGATTCTATTAGGATAACCCCAGCTAAGACTCCTAGCAATAGTGGAGAGGGTGCCTGAACTGGCCTTTCCCTACAATCAGATTAGTGACTACACTAATTGTCATCATAGAACCTACATCTAGTAATTTGTGGAAGGAGATGCAGTGATCCACAGTCAAGCACTGGGCTGAGCTCCTGGAGTTTAGTTAAAGAGAGGGAGGGTGGATCATATGAACAAGAGGGGTTAAGATCATGATAGGGAAATCAGAGACAGCTGGTCTGAGCTAGTGGGAGCTCAAGGACTCTGGACTGAGAGCTGGGGAACCTGCATGGGACTGAACTAGGCCCTCTCAATGTGGATGACAGTTATGTGGCTTGATCTGTTGTTGGGGAGACCTTAGCAAAGGAACCAGGACTTATCCCAGGAGCATGAACTGGCTATGGGTGGGATACCTTGCTCAGCCTTGATGCAGCAGGGAGGGGCTTGGTCCTGCCTCAACTTGGTATACCAGTCTTCGTTGACTCCCCAAGGGAGGCCTTAGCCCCTCTGCAGAATGGATGGGGAGGGAGTAGGATGGGAAAAAGTGAT
>PVIU01013893.1:7131-30241 GCA_004026605.1 Ondatra zibethicus | reverse complement strand
ACACACTAAATAAATTAATGTAATTGTTAAAATTAGGGGCCACAGAGATGGCTTAATATTGCAGGAGGTGTAGGTGTGCAGGAGGCAAAGGCAAGCAGAGCTCTGTGAGTTGGAAGATTAGTTTGGGCTACAAAGTGAGTTCCAGGACAGTGAGAGCCACACTGTAAGACCTTGTCTCAAACCAAAACAGTAAAAAAGGAGTACTTGCTGGGCATAGTAGCACAGGACTACCATCCCAGCACTTGGGAGGCTAAGGCAGGAGGATCTCTGGAGTTCAAGGCCACCCTGGTCTACAGATAGAGTCCTAAGACAGCCAGGGTTACATGGAGAGACCTTGTCAAAAAAAAAAAAAAGAAAGAAAAGAAGAGAAAAGAAAAAAAGAAAAAAAAAGAAAGAAAGAAAAATGAAAAAAAGGAAATAGAAAAAAAAACATAGAAAAACAGAAAAGGAAACTGTGCTACTTTTGCAGATGACTAGAGTTTAGTCTACCTTGGATTTGGACAGCCCACAACTCTCCAGCTCTGGAGGATCTGATGCCCTCTTCTGGACTCTCTGAACAACCCCTTCCATCTCACCCCACTCCCCATCAACACCACCACATACAAAGAAGAAAAAAAGAGTGCATTCTTAAATGCTGATATCTCACTCCTGAGAAGTTATGCAAACATTGTCAATAATTTCATGTATTATCTTCAAGATTTTCCCCCATACATACACAATTATATAAATTGAAATATTCTTTAAAGGGGCAGGTGTTAAATGCTTATCTAGGGAGTTTAAGGCCAGTCTAGGCTGTATAAGAAGAGTCTGTCTGAAAAAAAAAATCCACATTAGAGTAAACCAAATCAAGGTAGTGCATGCGACACATACTTTATGCTACCACTATCTGGGAAGGGGGCTTCTTCTATGAAGGCTCCCCCTGTAAGAAACCCACCTGACTCCATTTTGAAGGCAGGAGCCATTATGCTGTATTGTTAAAAAACAAATTTTTGTTTACTGAGTTACTCTGTTTCCTGGAACGTGGCCCTTCTCCACCCCATGAGGGTGGGGGAGGGAATACCCTTACCCTCCTAATCACGTGGTGACCACATGATGGGTTTTTGTTTGTTTGTTTGTTTTGAGATTTTTTCCCGTATTTTCTTATTGCGTTATTGTTTCTCTTCTGTAAAACTACTCGTGCTTTTGCTCCCTAAAAAGGGGACGCCTTTAATCCCAGCACTCGGGAGGCAGAGGCAGGTGGATCTCTGTGAGTTCGAGGCCAGCCTGGTTTACAAAAGCTGGTTTCAGGACAGGCTCCAAAGCGACAGAGAAACCCTGTCTCGAAAAACCAAAAAAAAGGGGGGGGGGCAAGAGATGTATTTGGGGTGTTCTTTTTAACCCTACTTAGGAGGCAGTCTCTGGCCAGCTCTTGGGTGCAACCCAATAAAAATCAAGCTTACTTCAAATTTGATTCAAATTGCGGTAATGATCTTATTCTCACCATTGGGATTAACACCGTTCTCCATAATTTCTTACAATGGAAACTTGCTACTGTTTAACAAAAATTAATATACTCTTTAGTAAGTTAACTAAAACACGATGGTTCCGTCTTGCATACCGTTTATTCTTTCCACATACTTTGAAGATTAATACGTGTGTGTAACTAGAAAGTTAATCTTACCAAAAAATACTTATTAGCAAATGGTCTATTTTAAATGCTTTCTTTCGACGTCATAGACTGAAAGTTTCCTTGAGAGTTACCATTCCCAATTGCTATCCACAAAATCACAAGCTAGTCAAGCAGGGGTGTGGGGGGAGACAATGTTAAACAACAATAACCCACAGCCTTCGGACCAACTAGGAACTCAGGCAAGTCTCTGAGTATTTATAGTTCCATTCGAGGATCTTTTCTAAGTAAGGAGATTTTTCAGGGCTTTATGCCATAACCATTAAAAATAAAACACATAAAATCACCACACCAAATGTGATGAAAACGAAACAAAATTACACTCTCACAAGTAATGACTTTGAGAATTAGGTTAATCACCAAGCTGTTTTGCATTTCATTTTTTTACAAATGCATTGTGGGTAGAACCTAGCTAAATATGAAAGTAAACCCGGAGGCTGTGGGCGGCTGTAAGAGTCCTTGCTGGAAACTCTCTGCCCCAGTAGGTAGGGCAAAACGAGGACACTAAGTCTTGAGACTCAGAGCCTGCTCTGACGGGCACGTGGGGCGGGAGGCAGTGCCACTGAGGACTGGAAGTGTCCCGAGGTCCTACAGCGTCTTGGTGAGGGAGCCTGGCCTTTTGGGGAGGGGTCTAGCGTGTCCCCCAGAGAAGGTGGTTCATGCCTGGGTCGCCCATGGTGGGGAATAAGAGTTAGAGCAACAGGCCTTTTCAGCATGGCTCCCAGCTTTTTCTCAGTAATCTCAGATGCTTTCTGTGAGGTTCTGTGCGTGTAAAATCCCCTTTATGAAGGGTTTTTCCTTTTACATAACTCTCTATATTACTCATGGTTTCTCCACCCCCTGTGGAACTAAGAAAATGACTTTTCATAAATTTAAATATTTATAACAGGAGTCCAAGGACAAAGGGAGAGTTTACCTATACTTAAGAGTTATTTATGCACATAAAAACTGTCAATATAACACGAAGTTATATTCCATAAGAGAGGGCATGTCTCTGAAGATGTGGGTTGGACCTGGGTGATTTTGCCAGCTACAAATTAAGCCCTGAAACTAAAATAGAAAGCAGAGCTCACACCCAAACCTGTGAGGGTGTTCGAATATCTAAATTCTATCTCAGGATGTATTTGCCTTTTTTGTTTGTTTACTTAATTCCTTTAGAACTGTGGGGCTGGGAAAGTGGCTCTGAGGTAGGGCGCTTGCCTAGCATAGATAAGTCTTTGAGTCCCTAGTCAATACACACACACACACACACACACACACACACACTTTTAGGGGGATTTTGTTAGAGTTCTTCCACTGATTCAAAACAAAGCAATTTATTGAAAATATTTCTTAGGGTTTTCCTAGTAGGCTGATGTTCTTCCTGTGAAGGAAAAGCCACAGAGTTTTTCAGAAAAAAAAAAAAAAGCCCATTAGGGTTGAGTTGGTAATTTCAAAACCGTGAATAAAACCCTAAATTTAAATTAACATTAAAAAGTTGCCCTAGATAAGATGGTAGTGCAGGGGGCTACAGAGATGGCTCAGCCATTGTGATTGCCTGCAGCTTTGAAAGAGGAGCAGAGTTCAGGTCCCTCCCACCAAGCAGCCTATAGCCACTAGGGACACCAGCTCCAGAGGACCTGACAGCTCTTCTGCTCCCCAAAAACCTGCCCTCCCTTGCATATATCCACAGAGACACATAAACATAATCACAAATAGAGAAAATAAAACCATTGGCTGTCTTCGGGAGTACCCAGATTGGATTCCCACCAGCTCACAACTGTCGGCTAGCTCCAGTTCCGGGAGATCCAACGCCCTCTTCTAGCTGCTTCAGGCATTGCCTATATGTAGTACCCAGACAGACATACAGGCAAAACACCTCTACACATAAAATAATAAAACCTTTTTAAAAATTTAAATGGTAGGACCAAAAGCTTAGGGATTTCTGAAGACTAAGATAGCTGGCTCAATGATTTTTAAAACTTACAACTAGTTTAGCAAAAATATTAGGAATATTGTCAAATGCTATGTCTTATTTTCTTTTTTTATTATTATTTTATTACTTTAAAAAAATACCAATCTAAATTCCCATTCCCTCCAGACACCCTCCCACCCCTGCCCCCTCCTCCCATTCCCTCCAGACACCCTCCCACCCCTTCCCCCTCCAGTCCTAAGAAAGGGCAAGGCACCCTGCCCTGTGGAAAGTCCAAGGCCCTCCCTACTACATCTAGGTTGAGCAAGGTATACATCTAAAGATAATAGGATTCCAAAAAGCCAGTATATGAGGTAGAGACAAATCCCAGTGCCACTGTCAGTGGCCCCTCAGTCTGCCCCAACTTTCAACCACATTCAGAGGGACTAGTTTGATCCCATGCTCGTTCACTCCCAGTCCAGTTGGAGTAGGTGCGCTACCATTAGCTCAGGTAAACTGTCTCAGTGGGTGAACCGCTCATGGTCTTGACCTCCTTGTTTATATTCTCACTCTTTCCACTCTTCAACTGGACCTTGGGAGCTCAGTCCAGTGCTCTGATGTGGGTCTCTGCCTCTGTTTCCATCTGTTATTGGATGAAGGTTCTATGGTGATATTTAAGATAATCATCAGTCTGACTACAGGGCAAGGCCAGTTCAGGTACCCTCTCCTCTATTGCTTAGGGTCTTAGCTGGGGTCATCCTTGTGGATTCCTGGGAATTTTCTAGAGCCAGGTTTCTTGCTAGCCCCATAGTGGCTCCCTCAATCAAGATATCTCTTTCATTGCTCTCATACCTGTCCTTCCTCCATCTTGACTATCCCATTCCCTCAAATTCTCCTCAACCCTCCCCTTCTCTCCTTCCTTCTACACCCCACCCCCATGCTCCCAATTTTGTCAGGTGATCTTGTCTGTTTCCAATTCCCAGGTGAGTCTATATATGTTTTTCTTTGGGTTCACCTTATTACTTAGCTATTCTAGGATCATGAACTATAGGCTCAATGTCCTTTGTTTATGCCCAGTATCCACTAATGAGTGAGTACATACCATATTCATTTTTTTGGGTCTGGGTTACCTCACTCAGGATAGTGTTTTCTAATTCCATCCACTTGCATGCAAAATTCAAGATGTCATTGTTTTTTACCACTGAGTAGAACTCTAATGTGTAAGTGTACACACTTTCTTTATCCATTCTTCAGTTGAGGGGCATCTAGGTTGTTTCCAGGTTATGGCTATTACAAATAATGCTGTTATGAACATAGTTGAACAAATGCTTTTGTAGTATGACTGAGCATCTTTTGGGTATATTCCCAAGAGTGGTATTGCTAGATCCTGAGGTAGGTTGATTCCCAGTTTTCTGAGAAACTGCCATACTGATTTCCAAAGTGGTTGTAAAGTTTGCATTCCCACCAGCAATGGATGAGTGTTCCCCTTACTCCACATCCTCTCCAGCATAAGCTATCATTGGTGTTTTTGATCTTAGCCATTCTGACAGGTGTAAGGTGGTATCTCAGAGTTCTTTTGATTTGAATTTCCCTGATAGCTAAGGAAATTGAACATGTCCTTAAGTATCTTTTGGCCATTTGAAATTCTTCTGTTGAAAATTCTCTGTTTAGTTCAGTACCCCATTTTTTAATTGGGTTATTTAGAATTTTGCTGTCTAATTTCTTGAGTTCTTGATATGTTTTGGAGATCAGTCCTTTGTCTGATGTAGGGTTGGTGAAGATCTTTTCCCATTCAGTAGGCTGCCTTTTTGTCTTACTAACTGTGTCCTTTGCTTTACAGAAGCTTCACAGTTTCAAGAGGTCCCATTTATTTATTGTTGCTCTTAGCGGTCACCTGTGCCTATGCATTGAAGACTACTTCCCACTTTCTCCTCTATCAGGTTCAGTGTGGTCGGATTTATATTGAGGTCTTTAATCCATTTGGACTTGAGTTTCGTGCATGGCGATAGATATGGATCTATTTTCATTCTTCTACATGTTGATATCCAGTTATGCCAGTACCATTTATTGAAAATGCTTTCTTTTTTTCCATTGTATAATTTTAGCTTCTTTGTCAAAAATCAGGTATTCATAGGTGTGTGGATTAATATCCGGGTCTTCAATTCGATTCCATTGGTCAACGTCTTTGTTTTTATGCCAATACCAAGCTGTTTTCATTACTATAGCTCTGTAATAGAGCTTGATGTCAGAGATGGCAATGCCTCTGGAAGTTCCTTTATTATACAGGATTGTTTTGGCTATCCTGGGTTTTTTTGTTTTTCCATATGAAGTTGATTATTGTTCTTTCAAGGTCTGTGAAGAATTGTGTTGGGATTTTGATGGGGATTGCATTGAATCTGTAGATTGCTTTTGATAGGTTTGCCATTTTTTACTATGTTGATCCTTCCTATCCAAGAGCATGGGAGATCTTTCCATTTTCTGGTATCTTTTTCAATTTCTTTCTTCAAAGACTTAAAGTTCTTGTCAAATAGGTCTTTCATTTCCTTGGTTAGTGTTATCCCAACATATTTTATGTTATTTGTGGCTATTGTGAAAGGTGCTGTTTCTCTGATTTCCCTCTCAGATTCTTTATCCTTTGTATATAGGAGAGCTACTGAATTTTTTGAGTTGATCTCGTAGTCTGCCACATCACTGAAGGTATTTATCAGCTGTAGGAGTTCTCTGGTAGAGTTTTTGGAGTCACTTATGTACATTATCATATCATCTGCAAATAACAAAAGTTTGACTTCTTCCTTTTCAATATGAATCCCCTTGATCTCCTTATGTTGTCTTATTGCTGATGCTAAAACTTCAAGAACTGTGTTGAAGAGATATGGAGAGAGTGGACAGCCTTGTCTTGTTCCTGATTTTAGTGGAATTGCTTTGAGTTTCTCTCCATTTAATTTGATGTTAGGTGTCAGCTTGCTGTATATTGTTTTTATTGTATTTAGATATGATCCTTGTATCCCTAATCTCTCCAAGACCTTTATCATGAAGGTTGGATTTTATCAAATTCTTTTTCAGCATCTAATGAAATGATCATATTTTTTTTCTTTCAGTTTATTTATATAATGGATTGTTTTATTTATTTATGTGTGTATGAGTGGGTATGCATACCTTTGGGTATGGCAGCCATAAGAGGACATGAGATCCCTCAGAATTAGAGTTGAAAAGTGTTTTGTGGGGCATCTGACTTGTTCTGTGGGTGCTGGGATCCGAGCTCTTATCCTCATGACTGTAACCATGTCATTTCGCCAGCCCCTAGACCCTGAGTTCTCAAGATGGCTAATTAGAACTAATGACAACTTTATAACCATGGGGATTTTTTCAAGTAACTAAAATGGGAATTTAGTACTAATCATAGCAGTTTTTAAGTTACTAACGTACTAAGAATTTGCATGTGCCTTCCTATTATGTCTGTGAGTCTCCGGCCAGCCAAGTCTACATAGTGAGACTCTGTCTAAAAAAGAAAGAGCCAACAACTATAACCACACCACAGATTCAATACTATGTGGCCTTGAAATTTCCTCTACCATAGATGTTTACTTTAAATTTTTTTTTTACATGTGTATGGGTGTTTTGCCTGCATTTATTTACGTGTGCCATACACAAGTCTGGTGAACACAGAGGGCACAATGTAGCTTTGCATTCCCTGAAACTGGAATCACAGAAGGGTGTGAGCTGCCATATGGCTGCTGGGAATTGAGCCTGGGTCCTCTGGAAGAGCAGCCAGTGCGCTTAACCTCTTAAGCAATCTCTAGTCCCTTCTATATTACTTTTTAACTTAGTCTTAGACCAGGTCTTAGGAAGAGCAAAAGGCATCCAAAGTCTTTGTCACAATGTCACAGGAATGGCCTGTAACCCAGTTCTAATAATGTTCCCCTCCAAAATCTCTCAAGCTGGACCTCTTGAGTCTGCATTGCTCTAAACAATGGAGTCTTCCAGGCTCCTACTAGCATGGCCCTTTGAACTCAGCTTAATGGTCTGGTAAACTGCTTTTCCAGCCCAAAGTTCCAAAGTCTTCCACCACATTCCTTAAAAAAAAAAAAAGTCAGGTTCTTCACAGTAGCATCCTGCTCCTGGTACCTACTTCTGTCTTAGTTACTACTGTGATAAAGCACTGACCAACACAACCTATTTGGGTCTACGGTTCCAGAGTGACAATAGTCTATCACAGTGGGAAGCATGACAGCAAGCAGAGGCATGGCTGCTGGAGCAGGAAAGCAAAAGCTTACAAATAAACAAACAAAATGGCCAAAAACAAAACAGCAGCGAAAAAGCAAGCAACAACAAATAAACAACAACAACAAAAATAAATAAGTTAAACCAAAAAATTAAAAAGTTTATGTGTATGACTGTTGGCCTGTTTGTATGTCTACGCACCACATGTGTGCCTGGTGCTTAGAGGTCAGAAGAGGGTGTTAGATCCCCTGGAACTAGAGTTACAGATGATTGTGAGCAAAGCCATGTGGGTGCTGAGAACTGAGTCTGGGTCTGGGTCCTCTGCAAGAGCAGGCAGTGCTCCCAAGTGCTGAACCATCCTCCAGCTTCTGATTTCTACCAACTTTTGTAATACAGGATATAATCAAGGATCATGAGTTTGAAAGCTTTCCCAACTTCCTCTTCAAACGTAACTGGATTTTGTCTCTTCCTACATGAAAATATATCAAAAAGTTGTAGGGAGCAAGACAGGATTAGGTCCTGGTTAGCTGGTTAAGAAATGATTCTGAAGACGTGGGGAAGGTGTTGGGACCTTTGGTTCTCTGAATCACTTACAGCCCTGGGGCTTAGTGACCTAACAGAATTCATCACATTGTGTATTCTAGCAGTGGCTTGCAGAGACGCTCTGAAGGGATTTCAGTTGGCTCTATAAGCATACACTTTTAGAGGAGCATAACACAATTTGCTTTCTAGCCCAAAGCCTAGGAAATAATTAGGCAGGAGTTCAGACAAGTGCTAAATGGCAATTGTTTCTGCTGAATCCAAGTGGCTTGAAAAAAAAAATCAATTTCATTCTCATCCAGGGAGGGCTTGCCTTTTGGATTATTCCTGATTTATTGAATAGTAAAGCAAATGACCTTGTCAGCATTAAAAGCAAACAAGGCAAAAATTCAGTGCAACCTTCCAAAGTCAAGTCAAATACAACAAAATTAGGAGAAAATATTTTGGAATGCTGGAGTGAGCACTATGACTCTGCTTTTCAGAATTCTTATTTGATCTGATTTGCAACTCTAACATATGTCAGACTTGTCTGGGACCTCTTCTGCTTTGGACGCTTTTGTCCTGGCCCAGCTGGCTGCCTTTCCTGGGATCTGAGAAATACGTCCTCACCCAAGTGTGTGTCAGGGTTCAGTTTTGTCAACACATAGAAGGTAGAGCTCATTCAAGAAAGAGGTGTGAGGGATGGGGAAGCAAAAGCTGGGTATGGTGGTGCACACCTTTAATCCCAGCACTTAAGAGGCAGAGTCAGGTGGATTTCTGTGAGTTTAATAGCATCTTTATCTATTCCATGTCAGGAAGGGCTGAGAGAGAGAAGAGAGAGTCGGAGACAAAGATGGAGCGACAGACAGAGGCAGAGAGAGAGAGAGAGAGAGAGAGAGAGAGAGAGAGAGAGAGAGAACTAGATGTTGCCATACAAGTCTCACTGGGAGTTTGAGGCAAGGATGTGAATTGAAATCTAGGGTGGGCTACATAGCGAAACCCCCAAAAAAGTGGGAAAAAAGTACAAAGAGGAAGGTAGATGCCATTCATAATTTAATTTTGTATAGCCATAGTGTCTTTTTTTTGTCTTTTTCTTTTTATGGAGTGTTAATCCCAAAGATAGGAGGAGAAAGACTGTTGACCCAAATCATCATGGCCAAATTAATTAAAGCAAGCAATTAATTAAAGCAAGCCTTTGTACTCATGTACACAGGCTGTTCCCACTAAGTCAGGGTTTGAGAGGTCAGCATTTGACATGGGAAAGACAAGGCTTTTATAGCTTAGGGGTAGAGAGTTTCCAAATAGGGGATTTGGTGGGCAAAATAGGCAGGGTTACAGGAGCAGAACACAAGCATAACAAGTTATTCCCTCCAAATATGGTTGCAAGGTGTGCAAAACCTTTGCAACCATGGTTCAAAAGGTGGTCACGTAACCTTTTCAAACCAAGACAAGGTTGAAAGATGGTTATAAACAGCTTTTGAAACAAAGACCTGATTGCCATTCCTAGAACAGGCAGCACAGAACCATTTCTAGTAGGTGAAGCATAACCCAATCCTCGAGAGGATGAATCGTAAGCAGGAATGAACCTAGTTAACCTTTACTATAAGATGACTTGGGAGCCTAAAATGGAAGCAGATTCTTCAGCAGAATGATTTAAATGCTGTCCTTAGGAATAACGGCAATGGCAGCTTAGGATATGCCAGAGAAGAACCATGCCAGGAAGACCACTCAAGAAGATGTTGTAATGACCACTGGGCCAAATGGTTATGGTAGCAGTGACTGAAAAGAGAAAGAGTGGGACTGGAGATAAGGCTCCATGGGGACAGCATCTTCTGTTCTTCCAGAGGACCTGAGTTCAGTTCTAAGCATCCATACCAAGTGGTTCACAACCTCATGTAACTCCAGCACCAGTGGGGGAATCCAAAGCCTCTGATTTCCACAGATAAACACATACAAACACATAATTAAACATAATAAAAATTAAAAACAAAAGCTTAGTGGTTAAGAGGACCGACTGCTCTTTCAGAGGACCCAGGTTTGATGCCTATCTCAGCACTCACATGGGCTAATAACCCTCTATAACTCTAGTTCCAGGGGATTTGATGCTCTCTCCTGGCCTCTGCAGGCTCCATGTAGCATGTAGTACAGACAAAGATGCAAGCAAAACACCTGAACACATAAAATATAAATAAATAAACTTTTAAAATAAACAAATAAAATGAGAAAAAATGTGTGAAGAAGCAACTGGAAATGAGGAATCAGTAAATCTTATGAATTTAGATGTGAGAGAAAGAAAAATAGAAAAGTCAACGGTGATGCCTTAGAGTTCTGCTGCGTGAGGAGAGGGTACATTATTCATTTCACCAAAATTTATTGAGTACTTACTATTCTCATGGAGCTTAACTATTAGTTAGGGGAGACAAACTAAAAAGTCAAACAACGGCCATCCATTGTCTGTTAGGTGGCTGAGTGTTATAATGGCAGATGAGACAAAAACAAATTTCATCTAAAATAACCAAAAATTAAGTCTGTTGATCATGTTCCTTAGAAGATGACTTTTCTAGAAAGTTCAGGTATCTCTGGCTTGATCTGATGGTGGCAGTAGCTTTGGAATTAGTGTTTCAACTCCTCCATCTTTCTTAGGCGTTCATTTCTCACAAGTAGTTTGTAAATGCATTTTCATATGCCATGGTTCTTCTCTGGCATATCCTAAGCTGCCATTGCCATTATTCCTAAGGACAGCATTTAAATCATTCTGCTGGAGAACCAGTCTGCCTCCATTTTAGGCTCTCAAGTCATCTTATAGTAAGAGTCAAATATTATTGGAATCTGTAGCAGAAAAGGTGCAAGTCCCCTTCCATTCACCCCATTGCCAGTGCCTCCCATTTTCCACTGCTGAAATCCTCTTGCCCTGTCTACCACTTGTTCTAATACATTTCCAATCACACCCATAAGTGTGATTTAAAATTCCCATAAGTGCAATGGGAATTTTAAAAATTAATAATAATACATGTGTGAGGCTGAAAAGATGATTTGGTGGTTAGGAACACTTCCTGCTCTTGCAAATGGCCAGAGTTTGGTTCCCAGCACCCATATCTGGCAACTCACAGCTGCTTGTAAGTCCAGATTTATGGCCTCTTCTAGTTTCAGTGGGCACTGACACTCATGTGGTACACATACAAATAAACAGGCAAACACACAGATTAAAAAAGAAAAGATGGGCCAGGTGATGGTGGTGCACGCCTTTAACCCCAGCACTCGGGAGGCAGAGGCAGGTGGATCTCTGTGAGTCCGAGGCCAGTCTGGTCTACAAGAGCTAGTTCCAGGACAGGCTCCAAAGCTCACAGAGAAACCCTGTCTCGAAAAAAAACAAAAAAAGAGGAAAATAGTGACTGCTTTCCTAAGTTGGCTAATGGGGGGTAGTGAGGTCATGTCACAGGTGGGCTGACTGGACTCTCACAGGCCTTGGAATGTTCTGCAGGGTGAGCCATGCTTTCATTTTGTTGGTGTTCTCTGAGTGTGTGTGGACTCGTCCCTACAGTGAATGACTAAATGCTCAACAACAGTTAATTGTCATCCTGTTCTTCTTTAGTTTGTTTTTATACTAAGACTAAAGAGATGCAATGTAAACTCAGAGTTGTCGAGTGCACATGTGTATGCGTGTGTTGCATGCGTTTATGAGGCCGTTGTCTTCTCTCTTCCCTAAAGACAGCAACATTGTTGGGATTAGAGGCAGTGTGATTCCTAGTGGACTAAGATGACCTCATGTGAACTAAATCGTCTGCAAAGGCCCTAATGCAGTAGAATCATAGGACTGGGCTTCAGGCATTTGGTCTTTTTCAGGGGACATGATCTATCCAACAGCAGCATGATTCATCTTTACTGCCCAGTGAACTAGACTTAAAAACAGTAGCCTTTCTGTCTCTCTTCCATTTTAAAAACTATGTGTAGACCTTAGTAAGTAATACTATTTGGTGCACCAGGAAAGTTCTGAAAGGAATGATCTGGTGGAAAGATCTGGTAATTACAGGCAGAGTTTCTTTGTGTCCTGGCAGCTGCTTCCAAATAACCACTCAGAGACTTACTATTAATTATAAATGTTGAGCCAATAGCTCAAGCTGATTACTAACTAGTTCTTACAACTTAAATTAACCCGTTTCTATTAATCTATGTGCTGCCCCGAGGCTTGTGGCTTTTACCTCTCCTGCATGTCCTGCTTCCTTTTTGTCTGAATGACTGGAGAATCCTCTCACTCTGCTTTTCTTCCCAGCATTCTCTCTGTCCTGAAAATCCTGACTAGCCATTGGCCAATCAGCTTTTTATTAGCATTGAGAGTAATACACATTTATAGTGTACAAAAATTGTTTCACAGCATAGTAACCTTCTGGGGACCCATAGTGAGCAATTGATAATACTTGTTAAGTGGGGTGACATCCCACAGGAGGTTGAATTTGAAGTTCTGCTGGCTACTATTCAGACAAGGTTAAGCTCTGCAGATTTTGCCAGCACACAGAATTATTGAAGCCATGCTTAACTTAATTTGAAATTCTATAGGATAGAGACCTCACAAACAGGGTAACTTCAAAGAACAAAGCCATATGGCTACATATTGGTGGGTTTTTACAATCCTATAATCTGGAAATATGTAATATTCCCATAATTCCTCATAATCAGTCTTTGTTTTACCTTTGCCTGGCATTTTGTATATCACCTTTACTATCTAAAGATGATAGTTGTAGGAAAAAATACACAGTCGGATGCCATCTTTTAAAATCTACACATGCTCACTGAAAGATTAAACACTAGACTTCTCAGTGGTGCTAAGCACCAGGGCAGAGTGATATTAGAGAGTATTTTTTTTGCCTGTAGAGTTGCATATTCTGCATTATTTGAATTTTTACAATAAGCATAGATTGCTTTTTTAATAAAAATGATATATTAATATTCAGAACTGAAGTTGATGACACTGACAAGAAGAATAGTATTTCAAAGCCCATGAGAGCAGTCTAGTGATAGAGTCATCCATCACAGGTGATTCCTGCTTGTGCATGTGAGGGTGTGTGCCACAGCATTGTTTGAACAGGAAAGGATCTGTTACCCCTTGAAAGTCCTCCTAGAGGAGGTGGCTGAGATGTGTTAGCATAGATGAGGAAAATCTTATAGAAGATGCTTGATGGAGTTGGGCATGGTGGGGCATGCCCCTGGTCCTCAGGGAACAGACTGAGTCCACCATGGTCTACATAGCAAGTTCCAGGCTGGCCAGGGGTACATAGTGAGATCCTGACTCAACCACAACAGAGATGAGAGCTAGCCCTGCAGTTAGAGGCTGTGCTTTGTGCCATGGTTAATGACTCTGTGGTCTGGGAGCACAGCTCAGTGGGAAATGTACTCTGTGCACGAGGTCCCGGGTTTGGTCCCTAGGACAACCAAAGAAAGAAGTTAGAAGGTTATGTTTAGGTTCACAAATCATGACTGCTGGTCCAAATGGGAACAGGACCTGCGGAAGTATGTTTTACTCTCAGAAGCGGCCTTCTCACACTGCAATGTTCATTGTGCCCCTTCCCTGAGCAAGCAGGTCTTCGGAGACCATTCACAGTCAAAGTCAAGTTTCTTTCTGGACCAATGCTTCAATAAAAATCAATAAAAATGAGTTACTGAAAAATGAAATGAAAACAAAACCCCAAAACCACAAGAGACTGGAGATAGTGACATATGCCCAACATTTGGGAGGCAGAGGTAGGAGAATCTCTAGGTTCAATACTAGGTAGGGCTATGTAATCAAGACCTTGTCTCAAAACTCTATCCCCCCAGTACAGACCTGACCAAACAAACAAAGCTCTTTGGAGATGGAGGCAGGAGGATTATACAGAGTAATGTGAAATTAAGGAGAGGGTAATGTTGCCAGCCTTTACTGCTATGGTATATCTCAGCTTGTCCGCCTATTCTTTGGCAGCAGGGAACATTTTTGGACCTTTGTCCACAGATTGTGCTGTGGGAAGTTTAACCTAAATATGCTAACTTGAACCAATAAAGTTGCCAGCAAAATTACAATCAGATTTTCAATAAAAACAATAAAGTAGAAGCAGAGGGCAAAGGTACTTCAAGACATAACTAAATGAGGACAGGTGTCCTGGCACAGGTTTTTAATCTCAGTGCATAGGCAGGCAGATCTCTGTGAGTTTGGGGTCTCTTTGGTCCCCATAGTGAGTTCCAGGCTAGACAGGGCTAGCTACATAGCTAGATTCTGCTTCAAAAACAAAACAATACAACCAAAAACACCAGAAAAACCCACTGCCACCATCACTACCACCAACCGCTACAACAACAACAGCAAACCAAATAAAAAAAGATGCAATGTCCAAACCTGGCAGTGGTGCAGACCTGTTATCTCCGTATCCAAGAGGCTGAGGCAGCAGGGACTTCAAGGCTTCCTAAGGCTGAGTACAAAGAAGCTGTCTCCAAAACAACAAGCAAACAAACAAACAAAAAAAACCATGAGGTTTTGTCTCAAAAAGAAAAAAAGCAACAACAAACAAACACACAAAACCCAGACTGGAGAGCTTTCTCAGTGATTAACAGTATTGCTGTTCTTCTGAAGGACACAAGTTTGATTTTCAGAACCCAGGTCAGTTGGCTCAGAACCAGCTGTAACTCCAGCTCCAGGGGACCTGACACCACCCTCTTCTGCCTTCTGAGGCTACATACCCACATGCAGATACACACATATATACACATAATTTGAAATAATGAAAATAAATTTACCCCTTGTTGTGTTTGAAGGAAAATGGCTCCCAAAGGGAGCAGCGCTATTGGAGGTGTGGCCTTGTTGGAGGAAGTATGTCACCATGGAAGCAGACTTTGAGTCTTGAGTCTCACATATGCTCAAGCTTTGCTCAGTGTGATACACAGACCACTTCCTGTTGCCTGTAGGATGTAGGTCCAACCTCAGCAAGCAGCAAAACTTGGCAGTTTCAATTGCATGGTTCTGGCTTTAGAGTTAAGGATAGAAGGAATAGGTTAAGGAATTTGCCTTCAAACCTAAGGAAAGCTGCTGAGCCCAGGCCTGTGTCAGTGGTGCTCCTGAATGGAGGCCTAGAGATGCCATTGAATGAAGCTGTGAAGTTGAAGTCTAAATTGCCTTGGAGACCATAAGATGTGGGATATCTGCTGAGGAGAGCTGCTAACAGGGAGTGGAACCAGCCCAAGGGAAAGAA
Organism: Ondatra zibethicus; assembly: GCA_004026605.1. Lineage (NCBI taxonomy): Eukaryota > Metazoa > Chordata > Mammalia > Rodentia > Cricetidae > Ondatra > Ondatra zibethicus. The sequence continues at coordinate 14,730 of PVIU01013893.1, read as the reverse complement.
ATGTCTTGTGGTCAAGAAAGCTGAATAGAGTTGTGTTGTATGAAGGCCACTTGGCTGTTCCCAGCTGCCCAGAACCAAGATAATCACACTGAAGCTGTATTAATTCTGTATTAATCACACAGAAGCTGTATTAATTACCACTGCTTGGCCTATTAGCTTATGCATATTTCTAGCTCACTCTTGTCTCTTAAATTAACCCATTTCTATTAATTTATTTTTAACCATTACATTTCTATTAATTTATTTTTAACCATGAGGATCGTGGCCTACCAGCAAGGCTCCTGTTGGCGGCTTGTGTCTTTCCCCTCTGACAGCAACATGGCGTCTCTGTGACTCTGCCTTCTTTCTCCCAGCATTCAGTTTAGTTTTGCCTGCTTAGCTCTACTCTACCCTATCACAGGCCAACACAGTTTCTTTATTCATTAACCAATAAAAGCAACACATATACAGAAGGACTTCCCACACCAGAGTTGGAGATTTGAACATCGTTTTGACATCAGACATGGAGATGCAGAGTTTGCCTAATTGGTTTTTGGTTTTGCTTTGGTCTGGCATTTCCTCACTATGCTTCATTCCCTATATTTTTGAATGGTAATATATATCCTGTGCCATTATATGATGGAAGCATGTGATCTGCTTTTTGATTTTGATTTTATAGGGGATTACAGTTAAAAGATTGCATTAGTCTCAGAAAAGACTTTGAACTTTCAAACAAGTTTGGGACTTTGATAGGCTATGGGGACTTTCAAAGTTGGACTGAATGCATTTTTGCATTATAATATGGCTACAAGTATTTGGGGACCAGGTAGTAGAATGTGGTGGTTTGAAGGAAAATGGTCCCCAAAGGGAGTGATACTGTTGGGAGGTGTGACTTTGCTGGAATAGGTATGGCCTTGTTGCAGGAAGTGTGTCACTGTGGTAGCAGACTTTGAGAGCTCATGTATGCTCAAGCTTTGCTCAGTGTGATACACATACCACTTTCTATTGCCTACAAGATGTAGGACTCTCAGCTACCTCTCCAGCACCATGTCTGCCTGCATGTTGCCATGTCCCACCATGACAAAAATGAACTGAACCTCTAAACTATAAGTGGACCACCCCAATTAAATGTTTTCCTTATAAGAGTTGCCGTGATTGTGGTGTCTCTTCATAGCAATAGAAACTTTAAATAAAACACGGCCTCCCCGACCCCAGGCCAAAGATCCTCAAAATTGGATACGGTAATGCTTGTCTGTAATTCCAGCTCTTCAGAGGTGAAGGCTAATGGGGCTAAAGTTTAAGATCAGGAATGAAAGAAGAGAAATGTAAACATATGCATGACAGTATCTTATTGAAGTCTAATTTGGCCCCTTGTCTCCTTCTTTCCTTCCTTCTTTCCTTTCTTTCTTTTTTCTTTCTTCCTTCCTTTTCCTTTCTTCCTTCCTTCCTTCCTTTCTTTCTTTCTTCCTTTTCCTCTTTCTTTCTTCCTTTCTTTCTTTCATCTCTTCCTTTCTTTTTTCTTCCTTCCTTTCTCTCTTTCTTCCTCCTTCATTCATTTATTCACTTCTTTTTTTAAAATTTATTTGTTATGTATAATATGCCAGAAGAGGGCACCAGATCTCATTGTAGATGGTTGTTAGCCACCGTGTGGGTGTTGGGAATTGAACTCCAATCCTCTGGAAGAACAGCCAGTGCTCTTAACCTCTGAGCCATCTCTCCAGGACCCCCTCACTTATTTTCTTGTTTCTATTTTTAACCCAGCCACTTTCCACATGCTGTATGACAAGCACTTTACCAACTGAACCATGTCCCAGGCCCTGCCACCTGTCCATTTTGTGGAATGGCAAAGCTGAAAGGCAGAACTGAACTCCTATCTACTCATATTCATATGGATGAATATGACCAGGAAGAAGGAAGAAAGAATTCTGAAAAAGCATCTAGAGCAACTGAAGAGGCAACCATATCAGGCTCTGATGGGATTTACTGAGAGAGATCTTGCACAGCAAACCTCAATGCCATATTAAGCTGTTACTGTCCAAAAAGCCCTTACCCTTCTGCTCCAGTATGACATGGCAAGGATCCTGTATCTGATGCTGCAGACCTCCCCAAAAGAATCACAGGATAGACCCCTGAAGCTGGGAGTGGAGTTGCCACGCTTGTCCCCAGGCATCAGAGATGACAATCTGAGAAGGAAGGAGCCTGAGGCTGGGAGCTCGTGGCAGCCGCCTCTGTCAGGGAAAGCAAGCCCTTTGCTAGTTGGCAACTAGAAGGGACTAACTATGTGGATGGCATGTGTACACACCAGTCCTGAAGAAGTGCTCCATCACGTCACAAAACTCTCTTTCTTGAGATTGCTTCCCTTTCTTTCATCATCGGCATGTGTGAGTCATGACCTCAAGCTCCCTGAGGGGGTCCTGAGTGATTCTGAAATTCTGAGGCAAACCGTGAAAGGCCAACTGGACTTGCTTTCTGAATAAGTAAGTGGCGGGTGCCAGGGAACCAGCTGCTCAGGGTCTGAGAACCAAAGAGCACCAACAGGCAATAAAGTAGCTGGAAAGTTCCTGTGCCCCAGGGAGAGAGGGATGGGGGAAGGATATAGAAACAATACACTGTTTGACTGCTAGTCCCTGCCTGAGGGGAGAACTCTGTTCTAATTCAGCATGATTTCACCTCCCCTCCTGTGTGCGTCACTGCGTCTTTACTGCTGCCAGCTGAAGGACTAGAGGGAGATTGTTTATTGGTCATTGGTCATCTTCTGTACCTGAGGCATGGGCAGACCCCAGGTAAATGAAGAGAATGGAAACAATGTCTCTCCTACACACAGCCAAGATGGCCAGATAAACTATAAGCAAAAAATTCCCACAGATGGGGCCAAGTGCTATGAAAAAAAGTTCTTTTTTTTTTTATCATCAAGGATATGGGAACAGAGAGTGAAGTTGTTACTTCTGCCTGGGAACAAAGATATGGCCTTTAGTTTCCTGTGGGCTCCTGATACAGATACTCCATGTCGGGTACTCAGCATTCAGAGTTACAGAAGCTGCTGTTAGGCCCTCATCAGGTAGCAGACACATTCTCAGCTTTTGTCTTTCTTGCCTTCATTCATATTATCTGGTTACTACAGTGTCAGGCTGTGTGGTCACTAACCTGTATCTTATACAATGTACCTTTCATTTCTAGAAGTAATTCATTCACGTAAATGTTCCTATGATCATTAAAGCTTCATACTAGACATATCTGGAGGATGAATCCAGCACACAAATCCAGTTTCAAGTGAACAATTCTAACACTTTTCCATGACATCATGTGATATGTCTTCCAGTGTGCAAAGGAAATTGTGTATGATGAGCACTGCCTCTCTCTGAGCATGCCTCTTCCCCCATATTAGTTTTACTCTTTTCCCTTCTTAAATCTGGCTACAGCTAGGAGTGCACATCTGTAATCCCGGCTACCTGGGAAGGCTAAAACAGGAGAATGACAAGTTCAAGACCAGTCTGGCTGACTAAAGTGAGATCTTATATCAAAATAAGAAATGAAAAGGGGCCAGGCGGTGGTGTAGCCTTTCATTCTAGCACTGGGGAGGCAGAGGCAGGTGGATCTCTGTGAGTTCAAGGCCAGCATGCTCTACAGAGTGAGTTCCAGGACAGGCTCCAAAGCTACACAGAGAAACCCTGTCTTGAAAAAGGGTCACTCTGTGGTATTTATTTGTCTAGTATGTTTAAGACTTTGGGTTCAAGATCCACCTCTGGGGGCGGGAGATGGGGTACAGGGAGAAAGAAAACTTTCTCTAGAGTTGTATTCTTTTCAAATGAGCCCCATGACTCAGATTTGCCTGACTAGGTATTTTGGAGACTTAAAAAATATATATAGGGGCAGTCCTGACCCGATCACAGAAGAAGCAAGATGTGACTGCCCCGCTGAATAAGTCAAAAGATATGTTACTTTGGAGAAGAGGTTTTGCTTTTGTTTCCACAGAAAATGAGAGGCTATGGATTCATTCTGAGTTAAGAAAAATCAGGTTTGATCAAGAAAGACCACCTGAGAGATCTCCGGTAGAAACAGATGGCCCAGATGTCTGAGTTCTACATCCAGAACAGATTCAAGATGTTGCCTGAGATGATCAAGCCTCACAGGATACTCCAGTCAGGATTTGATCATAACTCTAAATTTTCTTTAGGTCCCCATAAGATTATCAATGCCCTAAACCAGCAGGAAGTAGTCTGGAAAACTACGCCCACATTCCCAAAAAAATTGACTATGGATGTTCTTCTTTAAAAAAAAAAAAAAAAAAAAAAAAAAAAGAAGGGGAAGTGGTGTGGGACCATGGTCTATATTCTGTCAATTATATTTTAAATAAACATTGATTGGCCAGTAGCCAGGCAGGAAGTATAGGCAGGACAACCAGATAGGAAGTAGAGGCAGGTCAATGAGAACAGAATTCTGGGAAGAGGAAACCCCATTCCTCGGCAGTCCTGACCCGACCACAGAAGAAGCAAGATGTGACTGCCCTGCTGAATAAGGTACTGAGCCACATGGCTAACACAGATAAGAATAATGGCTAATAATGGGCTATATAAGTTATAACAGTTAATAAGAAGCCTGAGCTAATAGGCCAATCAGTTTATAACTTAAAAAAAATATAGACATTAACAAAAGCTAGTCAAACAGGATCTTTAAAATCATACAACAGAGCTGGGCGGTGGTGGCGCACGCCTTTAATCCCATCACTCGGGAGGCAGAGGCAGGTGGACCTCTGTGAGTTTGAGGCCAGCCTGGTCTACAAGAGCTAGTCCAGGACAGGCTCCAAAAGCTACAGAGAAACCCTGTCTCGAACCCACCCCCAAAAAATCATACAACAGAAAGTGCAAAAGGCACAATTTATCCTCTAATGGTTGGATGAGACTTTCTATTCACTGGCTCCATAATCCATAAGCATCACCATGGAGGAAGTGGTGGTGATGTGATTTTGCCGTCAACATTTCTGGGTCTCAGAAATGCATTAAGCTTAATGGAATGTAGCGTTTTATTTAATTCAGAATGGGAAAATATAAATTATAGCTTTTGAATCAGAATCAGTTTAATTCTTTGAAAGAATCCCTGGGGAAAAGTATCCTAAATGCATTACGTCATTTTATAGAGGAATGTGATCAGAGTGTAGCTATTTACGACAGGGCCCTAGCCACCCAGGCTCAGCTACCTTAGCTATAAAAAGACGGACTGGGGGTGTGTGGGGGTGTGAATCCTTTCCCACACCATATACACTATAGGAGTCTAATAAATGGTTTAAATGAGTAAAGGTTCAGTCTAGAAAGCCTGGTTTTTCAGAAATCACCCAGATGGTCAGTTACTGCTCTTCGTAGACAATAGGTTTAGATAAAAATTCTGAGCTTAAAAAAAAAATAGAGATTAGTGAGCAAAACACCTAAAGAAAAAACAAAACCTCCATAATAAAACCAAGCCAAACCTCTAAGCAGTACATTTCATTTTATTTTTAAATTAATTTATTTATTTGGCAAGATGATTGTCTTTGTGTGTGTATGTGTGTTTGAGTGCAAGTGTGTGTGTCTACTCCATAGTGCCCATGTGGAGGTCAGAATGGGCACTGACTTGTGGGTGTCAGTTTTCTCCTTCTATTGTATGAGTCCCAAAGACCAGACTCAGGTCATCACCTTCACATGAATGCCCTTACTTACTGAGCCATTTTGCTGGCCCAGTAGTAAGTTTTAAGTATCTCTACATCGACTTTTAAAAACTTAGCTTGCCTCCTTTAATTACATATTTGGCTTGTGTTTCTGGCATAACCAGATAGTCACTGAAGGAATGTCAATCCCCAATTTTTATTGCTACATGGAATTTTCTTTTTCCAAAATGGAGTGTTATTCATAGCAGGGTGTGGTCCCTTGGTGTCCAACACTTATTCCAGCATCCAGGATGCCAAGACAAGGATTGCTGAAGGTTTGAGGCCGTTCTGAGCAACACAGTGAGTAACAGACCAAGAAGGGTTAGACTCTGTCTCTAAACAAACAGCCCCCTAACTAAACAACATTATCAAACAAAACAGCCCCAGTCACCACTTCCCTATTTTATGGACAGAGTTGTGTGCTTGTAGGACCCAGCCATGACGATCTCAATAGAAGCCCGAGTCTGAGACTCCCCAGGCACCACCTAGGAACAGACCATCCAAAGGAAATCCCTAACGTTCCAACCATTGTAGATAGGATCACCTGTCAGCACACACCCATCACTTTCCACCAGGACACCACTAGACAAATGTCAGTTAATCAGGGGTCCTGAATCTTAGAAATCCCTCAACCCCACCTTTGCTACTACAGAAGCTCCGACCACTCCAATATGTTGGACGCATGGAGAGACAGAGTTCGCAAACTTGTGTAAGAATAAAGGCTCTTTGCTTTTACATACAGGACTCGGTCTCCTAGTTGGTTTTGGGAGGACTCCGTGATCTAAGCATAACATTTGGGGGATCTCCAGGATTCCCCAGGCCCACTGCCCTTGTAGAAGTAGAGCCTTCAGCTGGTTAGTAAGTTTTCTGTGTGTGTGTGTGTGTGTGTGTGTGTGTGTGTGTGTGTTTCTTTTCTCGTGTCTTTCTGTTTGGATATCCTTCTGTAAATGGGCATCTGTGAGAGCCTGTAAAAGATCACAGGCCGGGCACCTGGGGAGACGTCCCCATTGCCCTTCTGTATTTGGGTCCCGGGGCCCTTCTGTAAGAGAGTAGATCTCTCTGGTTTCTATAGACAGATGTGTGGGATGCTCCTGGCGTCTCAGTTCTGTAGATAGATGAGCAGGCCGCACCCACGAAACAGCTTGAGGCTGTTGTCCGGCTTCCATTTGGTTTTGCCTCCGGGCACCAAGAGGACTCTTTTACGTTTTGTGTGTTATTTTGTTTTTGTCTTTTGTGCATCCTCTTTCTGACTTACAAGAGTGACGTGATGAGACAGACTCAAATCACGACTTCTTTGACTTTGATATTGGGATCACTTAGAGAACTTTAGAAATAGGACCATAAGTATAAGGGTATATTTTCCTAAAAGGGGTAAGACAAATAACCTCTACTCACCTTAAACATTTTATTGAAAGGAGTCAGCCTTGGCCTGTAGTGTGGGAGCAACACAGCAGGTTTGCCATACAAGCACAAGGCTACAGGGCAGCAAGCTTGTATGGATGGGTGGTTGGGCTATGCAGCCTTGTTGTTACAATGTAGCCACAGTTGTAGGGGGCAGATGTGCCCCAATAAGATTTCAAACACCGAACAGAGAGTCTGGGATTAATTGCTATTGCTGGAGAAGTTAACAATCTTCCCCCCCCCATGATGCATGCAACCCTGACCCCTCCCATGCTGGTGGATAAGTTCCCTCGGGCTGCCCTGGGTGCTGTGTGCCTCGACTTCTGGCCAAACCTGACCAAGGTTTAGCTCTGTGGACCAAGAGCACTGGCTACAGGTGTTAAACTTCAGTGGCTGTGTTGTGACACTGTAGCCAGACTTCAGTCCACTAGAACTGCTCTGGTCATCCAGATCCAATGGGTTATAAATATCTGTCATCATTTAGAGGGGCTGGTTACAAATTACTATTGGTTAGGGTATGGCGGGGGGGGGGGGGGGGGGGG
>PVIU01013892.1:0-54110 GCA_004026605.1 Ondatra zibethicus | reverse complement strand
CTAATACAAAGCCTGAGCTAATGGGCCAATCAGTTTATCATTAATGTAGACTCTCTGTGTAATTTCTTTGGGACCTAATGACTATGGGACCTGGTGGGAGGACAGAAACCAACCATGCCCTCACGTTACAGTGTGTAGCCGCTCTGCCGGTGTTGAGACTTCCAAGCATCCTTGGCTACAGGACAGGAGAGACATGAGAGTCACACTGAGTGACCGAGTTGCCTGGTGGGTGCTGGCGTATAGGTCTGGTGCTCAACAAAGAGGGAAACTGAGGTAGACTGTTCCAGTGCCTCTCCTCTTCAAGGCCTCAATAATGTAATGAAGGGATACACAGTCCTGTAAACAGAGACTGCGTGTTGGTTTCCCCGTTGCCCAGACCCGAATAAATCACACAGAAACTATATTAATTATAACACTGCTTGGCCAACGACTAGTCTACTTCAGCAGCTACACGGCATCTGCCTGACTCCGCCTTCTTTCCTTCTCTCTCTCTCTCTCTCTCTCTCTCTGCCTGAATTTCCTGCCTTAGGCCAAATCAGCGTCTTTATTAGCCAATGGTAATAAAGCATATACACAGCATACAGAAGGGAATCCCACATCAGAGCCCTTGAACTCGGAGATCAGCCTGCCTCTGTCTCCTGAGTGCTGGGATTAAAGGCCATCGTAGTCATCTGTGTATGAGGTCAGAGGCCGGCCTCCGGTGTGTTTCCTTAGCAGCCATTCATCTTGGCTTGGAACTCTCCAAGTGGGCTCAGCTGGCTGGCCAGCAAGCCCCAGGGATCTGCCTGTCTGCCTTCTCAAGCCTGGAATTGCAAATGTGTACCGATACATCCTGTGTTTTGTTGACGGTTCTGAGCAAGCTCTCTATTGACTGAGCTGTCTCTCTTGCTCCAAAATGAGCCTTTCACTGAGTCACAATGCAGCTTGTTCTGCTTGGACTGGCTGACCAGCCAGAGAACTCTTGGGGTTTGCATTGTCTTTCCCTGTTTACTCCCAGCACCAGAGTCACAGAGAGGTGCTGCCTAGCCTGACTTTTAAAATGTGGTTCTGGGCTCCTAACTTGATTCCCCATACCGGTGCAGCAGGTACCTTATTTGAAGAAGTGATCCCCCTAGCCTCTTGCTCTTGTTTTGAGAACAAGTCTCTGTGTGCAAGGCTGTGCTGAAACTCATCAGGTTTGACTTGGGCTGGCTTTGAACTCATGAACTTACCCCCTCAGCTTCCTGAGTCCTGGGATTACAGATATATGCCCCCAACCCTGGTGTGACATATTCTCAAATGGCTTCTGTCTGCCTAAATTACTGTGGTCTAGTTCAGGTTGAGTCATAAAGGATGCGTGCTCATTTTTTGTACCATGTCATTGTCAAACGAAAACTGATTTTCCCCCCCAGAGAAGAATTCCTGAGTGCTTTAATAAACATTTAGTCTGACAATCCACCTGATGAATTAGATATTCTTTGTTTGTGTGTTTGTTTAATTCTTTGTGTCTTTCACATCATGCCTTTCAATCCCACCCATCTCCCTCCCCAATTCCCAAACACAGCAAAACAAAACTTGAGAGAAAAAGGGGGGAGAAAGGAAGAAGGGGAAAATCTCTTCATGGAAGCTGCGCTGTGATGCAGCAAGTCACGCAGTGAACACTTTGTCTGTACATTTTTACATTCAGGTGCTTATTGAAAAGAATCATTGGTCTGGTTAGAGGCCCCTGGTCTCTGCTGCCCCATCAACCCTGGGCCCTCACTGCGACTCTTCCTGGACATCCCGTTGCTGACCTGTGTCATGGAGATCCTGTAGCCCTGGGTCCACAGGACTGACACCCCCACCACCATGCTCCAGCAGATCACAGCTGGGGTGGATGTTGGGGTGGGCCTGCACATTGCCCTGGTTCTGAGCCTGGGTAGCAAGGTTGGCCACCCCGCCAGTTCTGTCTTTACCACCAGGGGAGCTCTCCAGCATTGCCCTGGCTAGTTCCTCCCTTGCAGCAATGAACAAGGGGTGGGACCAGTTCTCAGGATTTCAAGTCCTAGGTGTCTCCTCTCCCACACCTCCAGGGCCAGCTCTGCTGTGTTGCTAAGGTGAGGTGCAGGGCCTGTTCTGCTGAGTGCTGCAGCTGATGAGGGGCAGGAACAGCTCTCCAGCTCTTATGACCTCAGACATCAGTGTGCGTGTGCCTGCATCTCTCGCCTGCTCATACCACCACAAGACAGATGAGAAATGGGGACGGCTCTCCCATGCTCACACTGGGCCTGGCTCACCCACACCTCCGCCAGCAGGGTCAGCTCTACTGTGCTGTCCAGGTGAGGTGCAGCCTTGGCTGCCATCTGGTCCCTTGAGTTCCTCTGCCCCTGCCGCACGGCCTGTGGCAGGGGTGTTGCTGGAATCCTCTATGAGCCTGGGCTAGAAAGCCCAAAAGCTGCTTTTGATGAGCGAGTAATTAAGGATTCTCTTAAGAGACCCGGTGTTATAAAAAGCAGCAGAGAAAGGGGTTTGAGTTAATGGTAAATTAGTTAACTGGATTATGTAAATCATAGGAATAAAAGTTCCCTAACAAACCCAATATATATTTAAATTAAATTCATATTCAACAAAGAGTATTTGGTATTTCCTTACTTACTAAAAAAAGACTTTGTAGAGCTAGGTGGTGGTGGTGCATGCCTTTAATCCCAGCACTCAGGAGTCAGAGGCAGGCAGATCTCTGTGAGTCTGAGGCCAGCCTGGTTGACAAAGTGAGTTCCAGGACAGCCAGGACTACACAGAGAAACTCTCTCTCAAAAAAAAAAAAATCAAAAAAACAGCTTTGCAAATCTATCAGAGGTGTTTGCCATTTCAAAGTGAGTTGGAAGTCTTGCATAATGAATATTTTTTTGCATGTTTTACTTTCAGTTTCCCGGGTAAGATTTCATAGCGGATAAAACGATCACGGTTTGGGGAGCAACAGTTGAGCTGTGGGGTTGGTCTAAGAAGAGAAACCAGGGTGATTTACCACTAAGCCTCCTCCTGCCTGGCGAGCAAGCATCTTATGCTCCCATTTCTGCAGGTTATTTCACTGGAGTATCACATAGTGAAAATTGACTTGTTACTGCCCTTGCCTCTTGTCCCCGAACCTTGGTTTCAAGACCCTGTCAGTGATAGCTTCTGTTAACTCTCTCCCTTTGGGCCCATTGGATCGTAACAGTGATGGGATTAAAACCATCCCCACTCCTTTGTCATTTCTTGATGTAAGAAGCTAGCATGTAGGAAGTTACAGTGCTGCTCTTTTAAGATGGGTTCTATGTCTATTGTGTCTTTACTGTATCTTAAGAAATGGTGAAAGTCTAAAAATTTCCCTTCTTCTTAGCATGCCCTCTCTAGACATTAACTCATTAGACAGTGGGTCTTGGAGAGGCTTCTGCCTTGAGCCTTTCCCAGTGTAGATGTCTTTTTCTGTCTTCCAGTGATGGAGTAAATGGGAGATATGTAGCACAGTTAATAAAAACCCAGAGACAGATACTGGGGTTCAAGTGAAGGTCAGAAAAGCAAAGCAGCCAGCCACTGGCTCTTACCTCTACCTCAGTCTGAAATGACGATCCTGCCTCCAGGAATCCTCAGAATGAGACTGAGAGCTGTGTCCTCCCATCTTATATTCCTCTCTGGTGCTGAAATTAAAGGTATGAGCCATTCTCTCCCGGTTTCTATGGCAAACTAGTGTGGCTACCAGGATTAACGGTGTGTGTCACCATTGCCTGGTTTGTAAGGCTGATCAGTGCAGCTGGTTTACTCTCTGAACTTCAGGCAAGCTGTATTTATTAAAATGCAAATGAAATATCACTAACCCAGGACCAACTGCCCAGTGTGGCATCACCCATAGTGGGCTGGGCTCTCCCATGTCAATCATTAATTAAGAAAATGCCCACAAGCCAGTCTGCAGACATTCTCAGTTGAGGTTCCCTCTTCCCAGATGACCCAAGTTGACAAACAAACAAAAAACAAAACAAAACGAAAAAAAATAAATAAAAATCTCAAAATCCAAAGAAAACCCCAAAACTAAAATACAAAACTTGCCAGCAAGTAAAAGTTGCTCTTTGATCTTAAATTAGTTTCTCAGGTTGTTTTGTTTTGAGACAGGGTTATGCTTCCTAGGCCAGGTTGGCCTGTAACTTACTGTACCCCGGGGCCAGCCCTGGTCATGGAACACTTCTACCGTGGCTTCCTGACTGCGGGGTTGCAGGTGTGAGCCACCATGCCTGGCTTAAATTGTCATTTTTATCAAGTGAGATGAATTTTAAGAGATATGTTTGTCCAGAACTTTACCTAAGCTATGAGTTGTGTGTGTATGTGTGTGTGCATGTATGTCCATATATTTACATGCCTATGTGTATGTTTGCCTGTGTGTGTATATTTATGTGCATGCATGTCTTGTGTGTATATATGTGTGTGCGTGGAAGTGAGCATATACATATATGTGTGTTTGTGCATCTATGAGTGTGTGTATGTGTGTCTGTACATTTGTGTGCCTGTGTGTATGTGCGCCAGTGTGCGCATGCATGTGTGTCCAAGTGCCTGGTGTGTATACACTTATGTGCCTGTGTGCATGTGTATGTATATGTGTCTTGTGTGTATATATGTGTGTGTAAGTGAGCATATACATGTATATGTATTTGTGCATGAGTGTGTGTGTCCATACATTTATATGACTGTGTGTATGTGTGCCTGTGTGTGCATGCATGTTTGTCCAAGTGCCTGTGTGTGCCTACCTGTGTGTATATACTTATGTGCCAGTGTGCATGTATATATATGTGTGTGTGTATGTCTTGTGTGTATGTATGTGTGTGTGAGTGAGCATATGCATGTATGCGTATTTGTGCATGTATGAGTGTGTGACCATGTATGTGTGTACCAAGGCTCAGCAGCTTTTCACAAGGAAGACGAACAGCTCACTCTTGTCTCCTGATAATTACGGATGCTGAGTCATGAGAAAACACGCTTTGTTTTCATTTCCCTTCACGCAGGCGCGTGTCAGAGGGAGCAGCCAGCTGCCTCCTTTATTTAGAGCAACCTGTCAGAGTGGGTGGGATAAGAGCCTACAGAAAGATGGGATGTGTGGGGCGTGGCGTATCCCTGTTTCGTTTCCTCCTGGCGGTCTCTGTGATATGGTTAGTCATTCAGAACTGTGATCTGCCGGCTGTGGAAGCCGTCAGTGAAGCAGGTGGTCAGAGAGCTGATGTTTTACAAGGTTGGAGTACTTTTGTTTCCTGGCTGCCCAGACCGGAATAACCACACAGAAACTATGTTAATTGCAACACTGTTTGACCAATGACTCAGGCGTATTTCTAGCTAGCTCTTACATCTTAAATTAACTTGTTTCTATGTATTGCTATGTGGTCATGGCATTACCTCATTTTCTATATGTGTTGTTTCCTCTATGACTGGCTGGTATCTTCTTGACTCTGCCCACTCTCTATATCTCTGTCCGGATTTCCTGCCTGGCTTTATTCTGCTAAGCCATTGGCCAAAATAGCTTTATTCATCAGCCAATAAAAACCAATAAAAGCAACACAGATACAGAAGGACCTCCCACATCAATGGAGTCTTTTATTTTTTTGATTTTTTTCAAACGAGGTTTCTCTGTGTGGCTCTGACTGTCTTGGAACTCACTCTGTAGACCAGGCTGGCCTTGAATTCACAGAGATCTGCCTGCATCTGCAACCTGAGTATTGGGATCAAAGGTGTTCACCACCCCTTTCCAGTGAATGGATCTTTTTTTTTTTTTAGAACCAAACTTAGGAAGATGTTTTCCTTCAAAACTCTTGTGGCACATTCTTCAAGTAGCTGTTCACTTAATTATTGCATATATGTACATGTGTGTGTGCATGTGCATTGCTGCAAATTCGCATTATGAATTGAGATGGTGACTAGAGGGACCAGCTTGGTTCCTTCTGGGTAGCTTTGTCTCTTTTCTTACCTGTGCCATCCTTACATTGCTGATTAGCTACAGTTGATTGTGAGCATTGGTCAAGATAATTATGAATCGCAATTTAAACATTTAATAGGATAAAACTGTTAGGGCGGTAATTAATTTTAAAATTAAGGAATATAGAACTGTAGGAGTCTTTATAGAATAAATGGAGAGCAATAGAAGACACCTGATATTGAGCATCTTCATGCATGCGCATGCATGTGTGTACCCATGTACATATCCCCACCACACAGGTGCATAAAGTCCCCAAGTCCAGTGTTTTGTGCAGTAATACTCCTTTTGTTTTCTGTTCCCTTGGGAGGGTTTTTTTTTCTCCCTTCAGTTTTTAAGAGGAGAGCTGATCCAGGGTCAAGCAGGACTTTATACATTCTTTTAAAACACTCTTGTTCTGCTTTGGCTAAAGTATAATAAGTTTAGAATATTTTTTTTAAAAGACTGTTTATCTGAAACTTTGGAGTTTGAAAAAATTCTCAGGCATAGTTATTTACATAGTCGGAGATGAAAGGGAAATTCTGTAATTGTTTTCTCATGTATTTCCTTTTGTTTTTTTCCATATTTTCTGTAACAGATCGTAAATTCCTTGGTTGTTTAATTTCTGCCTGCTCTTGATTTTGGTTTTGTCTTTTCTTTGTGGTCCTTTTTCATTGTTCTTCTGCTCATGTAGAAAACTCGTTTACTTTGCGGAGGGTTTGGTAGGAGACCATTTCAGTGGGAGAGTTTTATTAGTTGTTGTTTGAGACAGTCTCATTTCTTAGACCAGATTGGACTGGACCTCACTGTGTAGCGCAGGCTGGCCTTGAACTTGATGCAACCCTTTTATCTCAGCCTCCCAAGCACTGAAATTACAGGCACAAGTCACGAAGTCTAATTGAAATATTCAAAAAAATTAATATTATTTTTTAAAAATGCTCATTCAAGCAATGATTTTTTTCTAAAATAGGTGTTCTCATTTGCAAATAGTTATTCAGCTTTTGTGTTCCTGTTCTTGTCTGTCTGCTTTATGGTCTGAGAATGTCTAACACATGCATAGCTAGAACTGCTGTGGTGTGATAGGTAAGTGTTAAAGCTAAGTTATAACTTGAAAAACCACAATAGAATTTAAGGAAATACATGCATTTTTCTTATTTGGCATTCCCTGGTCTGATCATTTGTCTCCTCTGACCTTACTGACTGTCCTGACTATGTCTGAGTTTTGTAAAGATGATTTCTAGACTGGTAACACCTTCATTTGCTTGTTTGGTACAGGGTCTTTGTAGCCAACGCTGGGCTGGAGCTTGAACTTAGAGCAAACCTCCTGCCTCTGCCTCCTGAGTGCCAGTATGCCTGATGTTGTCTTCCGAGGATAACACCCAGTACCGTCTGAACTCTTAGACTGGGTGGGCAGGGTCGCTAGTCCTGCACCAGAAAGCCCAGTGACTCCTGCCCACATTGTCCTCCCAGCTGTATGTCATTCTGCCCAAACCACGTGGTCTCGTGGCTTGTGGGAAGCGCTAGCATATGTAGTGTGAGGAAGCTTAACCGAGCGCGGACTCCATCCATGCAGCTAAGGGAAGTCGTTATCTGCCCGGTGTGAAGCTTCTCGGTGATGCAGCTCCATTTGGCTCCTCCAGGCTCTTGTAAGTAAGCCCTCACCCTGCTCTGCAAGTGAGTTTGATAAAATTCATTGCTTTACCAAGTTGCATTTTGGTGGAATTCTCTGGTCAGTACTGGGGAGTAGATGTTCGCGTCTCCCTGAAAAAGTTCACACGACACCTGGTTTCTTCACTTTGGGTGTAACCTCATGAGTTTCAGGAGCCCCAACTGGAGACCAGAGTCAGTGGCTCCTGTCCCCAGAGATCTGCTAGTGAAGGGCTCAACAGCCTGGCATTTGACCAGTTTCCTTGGCCTTCCCTTTATGCTTCTTGACTCTAGTTTTTCATGAATGCTCCCAGACACGGTCTCTTCTCTGAGCACCCGCCTGGAGTCCCAGTGTAGAATCTGACTATTAAGTAACACATACGTTACTTAATGAATGGCATTTGCACGTGGGTAAGAGGGTTTTGTGGGAAGATATGATGTGAGCAGCCGCAGGGCTTTGATGTCTGCATGAGTGCTCGCTGCCTTGCTCTTTCACCCCAGAGCCATCTTGAGCTCACTCCCACACGGCCATAACTAAGGTCTCTCCTCCTTAGTTATGCAGGGCTGAGGGTGAGGTTCATTTGGTTTCTGTGATAGCCGATGTCCAGTGGCACCAAGTTTGGCTTTGGGAAGAAGGAGGCGGCGTCTTGGTGTCTGTGGACACTATCTGTACAGAGTCGCTGGGTCTCTGAGCATTTCTTGAAGCCTGCAGCATTGATTCCAGAGGGACAGTGACTTTGCTTGTGTATTGTTGTCCAAAGACTAACTCAGGCCAGGAGGGCCTTCCACAGTGCTGGCTGGGTGCTCTCTTTTGTTTGTTTGGTTTTGGTTTTTGAGGTAGGTTTCTTTGTGGAACAGCCCTAATTGTCCTGGAACTAGCTCTTATAGACCAGCCTAGCCTCGAACTCAAAGAGATCTGCCTGCCTCTGCCTCCCGAGTGCTGGGATTAAAGACACACACCACTACTGCCCAGCACTGGGTGCTCTTTTGCTGGCTCATGGACAGAAGGCCAATAGGCACCAAGGAGACACACTTAATTAACACGTACCTAACACATGCCCTGTGGTCTGTGTGGCCCTGACCCTGGGTGCATAGAGTTTTATCATATTGTCAATAGACATGAGAAAGATTTTCAAACGTTCTGGAAGCTCCTGGTTTAGAATTATAAATAGCTTAGCAAACACTATGTAAATGTAATAGTCACCCAGCAAACAAATTGGCAATTGCCAGGTTACATAACATCCTAAATTGCCACCTGTCACGGTAGCTGTGTCTATTGGAAAGAGATCCTCAAGATCTGCCTGTTGACATTTCTTCATAGAAAAGGGGATAGAGAGGGTCATTAGTCCCTCGCCCGAGATTCCAACCATTCCTTCCTGCACCTGTCTCCCAGCTGTATGTAATTTTGTTCAGGTGGCATGTGGCCTCATAGTCTGAGGCGGTATTAGAGTATAGAGAGTAGAAGATTTCACTAAAAGGGGGTGGGGGTGGGGGACAGACTCCATCTACACAGCTGTTACCCGTGCTGGGGTGGGACTGTCTGGCTGGTTTGGCTGTGTCCGTGCTGGGGTGGCACTGTCTGGCTGGTGTGGCTGCTTTGGGGTCACCCACTGTCCTGTGCGCCCATGAAACCCCCTGTTCTCTGAGTTAGACTTTGTTGGATCCTAGTTTGCTTTGTCACTGATGAGTTTGTTCCGATTTCCCCAGGAAAAATTCTTGCCACAGTGTTTTTAGTGGGTTTTGTGGCACCAAGCTTGATAGATACTTGTGTGAGACGCAAGGAGAGCATTCCGGAAGCTGTGTGGTGGCACCTGGAGAGGCTGAATCTTAATGTCCCTGGATTGGTCATCCCGCACAGGCAGTGGGTCACGACGCCCTGAACATTCCCTGACTGCCACATGGCTGGGGGTCCCTTGGGCGCTGCCTCGGTTTCCTCGTCTGTCACAGGGACTCAGCTCATCCAGTGGAGGTTGTGAGGATTTAGGGAGTTTGAAAACTCTTCAAGACTGTACTTGGTGGAGAAAGCGCAACATAAGTGTTAGTTGGTTAGGTTAGATTAATATACCCCCGTTTTTGAGAGGTGTGGCCTTATTGAAGGAAGTGTGCCCCTGGGGGTCAGGCTTTGAGGTTTCAAATGCTCAAGCCAGGCCCAGTTGCCGGTCTCTCTTCCTGATCTGGATGTAGATTGCTCAGCTACTTCTCCAGCACCACCATGTCTGCCTGTGTGCTGCTGACTAAACCTCTGAACTGTAAGCCAGACTCAATTAAATGCTTTCCTCTATAAGAGTTTGCTCTGGTCATGGTGTCTCTTCACAGCAATAGAAACCCTAACTAAGACACCCCCCCCAAACTATACGAACGATTGTTAGCTTATGGTACATCCCAGATTGTCCTGCTCAGCTTTCCTCTCTTGCTCATTTGGGTGAGCTCCAGTCTTTGCTTCTCGCTTGAAGCAGACTACAAGAGTGTGCCATTCCTAGTCATTAATTTTTAACATGGACAACAGTGTTTAATTGAATACCTCATGTGTCAACTAGGCTGACATTTAAACTCCCTCGTTATTTCACAAGGGGTTTGGCTTTCTTATTATATGTATATATATTCCCTGACATTTCACTATTGTAATTAGTCATTGATTCTCAAGGAAGGACGTGGTACCCTTTACACTTGTGTTTTATTGTGTCTTTGCCTTATGGTAAAAAACGGCACAGTTGATTACTCAAATAAGAGTGCAGCTTTGGAGAGCGGAGTAGTCAGTCTGTCTTTAGTGGCTTCATCGTGAGGGGAGGGGAGGCCTCTCATTTATACTTTGTGATTTGGCAAGCATTACACAAGTGGTTTTTTAATGTCAGTGAACAGGACACGGGCTGTAGATGTCAGTGAATGGGTCACAGGCTGTAGGTATCAGTGAACAGGACACGGGCTGTAGATGTCAGTGAATGGGTCACAGGCTGTAGATATCAGTGAACAGGACACGGGCTGTAGATGTCAGTGAATGGGTCACAGGCTGTAGATATCAGTGAACAGGACACGGGCTGTAGATGTCAGTGAATGGGTCACAGGCTGTAGATATCAGTGAACAGGACACGGGCTGTAGATGTCAGTGAATGGGTCACAGGCTGTAGACACATTTCAGCTTGGACATTTCTTTCCCGTTTGTGCGCTCTGTTATTTACTGACTCTTTTTTTGAGGTAGGGTCTTCAGGAACTGAGGTTGGCCTTGAGCCTGCTATGTAGTTGAGGATGATCTTGAATTTATGATCCTCCTGCCTCCACTTCCCAAGTGCTGGGGTTACAGCCCTGTCTCTCTCACTACCCTTATTTTATGCAGTGACTGGGTAGATTCCAAGCTTCTCACTTGCTAGGTAGGCACCAGCTGAGCTAGGTAACCAGGCATTGATTTTCCTTAAGTATTCATTCCAGAGAGTGTGAAACCTCAACAGAGAATCTTAGAGATCGGAAACGGCATGCAAAGTTTTTATTGGATACTTCTTTATTAAATACTGAGGCTCCTGGGAATGTACTGGCTTGATTTAGAAACGAGCTTTGCTTTGTGGCTTATTAAAGGAAATACCTAGTGGGTTTTGTTGTTGTTTATTCTGGACATCTGTAGTTCGTTACTAAGTCTTACATTTTCTCACGAACTGAAGGAGACATCTTATCTCCTAGGACCTCTGAGATAAGTTCAATTACCTCACAAGTCAGGACAGCTAAATAACCTGCTGGGAGCGAGATAGAGCTGGGAAGAGCTAGAAACTGATGGAGCAGTGTCCGCCTGCTGAGCCCTCAGGCTTGGCTATTTCTAACCCCAGGTTTATCCTGCCCCCTTGTAGGTAACAGCTACTGCATTCCGCTTCACTGGAAAGTTTCTCAGAGTGATCAAAAACCTGGACGCACCCATGATGTCTTTCAGTAGAAGATGGTTAAGCAGGGGGCTGGAGAGATGGCTCAGAAGATAAGAGTACTGCCTGCTCTTCCAGAGGTCCTGAGTTCAATTCCCAGCAACCACATGGTGGCTCACAACCATCTGTAATGAGATCTGTCACCCTCTTCTGGCATGCAGAATGTTGTATACATAATAAATAAATAAATCTTTAAATAAAAAAAGATTAAAAAAAGAAGATGGTTGAGCAAACAGTGGTACACCCATTCAGTGGAGACAGTACTCAGCAATATAAGGAAATGAGCTATCAAGTCACAGACACCTTAAAACTATGAGGCTTAGGTAAAAGGGCCCTGTGGTGGTTTGAATGAGAATGGCCCCCCTAGACTCATAGTTGCGTGCTTGGTCGCCAGTCGGTTTGGGAACAATTAGGAAGTATGGTCTTGTTGGAAGAGGTGTAAGACTGGAAGTGGATTTTTAGGTTTCAGAAACTCAAGCCAGGGCCAGTGGCTGTCTGCCTGCTGCCTGAGGATTAGATGAGGATGCAACGCTCTCAGCTACTTCTCCATCATCAGGCCCAAGCACAGGCCTGCTCCCCACCGTAACAATAATGGACTAAGTCTCTGAAACTGTAAGCACCTCCCCCAACTAAGTGCCTTCCTTTATAAGTGTTGCCGTGGTCGTGGTATCTCTTCACAGTGATGGTGTGCTAAGACAGGCTTCACACTGTGTGGTTCTCATTGATGCTCATCAGGAGAGAGAACGACAGGCACAGAAGGAAGGATGAATAAATAGAGAACAGATGTTTGGGTAGTCTTCTGAATGTCCCTGCAGTGGCGGTTTTATTGTACACTTGTCAAACCTGTGTTGTGTGTTGTTGTCAAACCCGTGGTGTGTGTTGCACAAACATGAGGCCCCAATGCAAGCAACACACCGTAGTTAATAATCACTGTTGGTCCATCCGCCACCTATCAAAGATGTACCACACTCATGAAAGATAAGAGCAGGTGGGAAGCCATATGAAGAGAAAGGGTGTGTGGGAAATGTTCCTGTCTGTCCAGTATTTCTAAATAATGGCTATGAAAAGAAAAGTCTTTATTCAGTACAGACTGAGGTACTTGGTGTCCGTGTGACCGTCTGCTGGGTGGGAACACGTAGCACTCAGAGCTAAAGGACTTCCTTACTCTTTGTCCCCCATTCCAGATAGGTTTCCCTTGCCTCTCGTTCTCTACGTTTTTATTTTCTTGCCTCTCTTCACCTGGATTTATCACCTGGCCAGCTCCAGTATGCTTAGTGAAGACAGTTGAGCACAGAAATATGTGTATGACCCACTTGGGCCACCTCCCACCACTGATCCAATTGTGTTTCTCTCTTTCTGATACGGCATGGCCCCACGTAGCTCAGGGTAACCTCCAATTCACAGCTCTGGAATTACAGGTGTGTACCCCCATATCCAATCTGTTCCCGTTGTCAGGGTCCAGCTCAGGTGGCAGATCTTCAGGGACTGCCTTGTGTCTGAAGTAAGCGTGCGGCTTCACAATCAGCCCAGAGCACCTGCTCCTCCCTCACGTCCTCCCTCTTCCACCTTTGTAAAGACAGAGCCGTTTTGATGGGAAATCACAGTTGCCCATCCCGTAAAGTACCCGTGCAATCGCCGCATTGCGGGGAGCCCTGCAAATGCCTGCTAATGGTGATGAGTCCATCACTGTGACCCTCAGGTGACAGTATACCTTAGATGTTGGGTGGCTGCTTGTGTAGGCGTTGAGTGAGTAAATCTGGAAACAGATTTGCCTTCACTGTGGGCCAGGCAGCCAGAGGTTGGGCTCTCCACACGTTTGGAGAGGCTGTCCTGTGTCCTTTAAGAAGAGAACCTTTTGGCAAGAGCCTGTGATTAGAGAGTGAGTTTGGCTCAGCCTAAGAAATGTGCCCAGATGACTCTGTTGGGACTTTGTTCTGGGGACACTGACAGGGGCTGGCAGCTGGGGCGCCCTTACAGGAGTCCGCCTGCACCTGAGCTTTTCTTCACTCTGGCTGTCCTGGTTCACCTTTTGTCAACTTGGTCATCTGGGCAGAGGGACCTCCATCAGACTGGCCTGTGGACAAATCTTTGGGGGGCATGTTCTTGATTAATGATTGATGGGGGAGGGCTCAGCTACAGGAGAAGTCAACCCTGGTGGGTGGTTCTGGGGTATATAAGGAAACAGGCTGAGTATGTTTGGGGGAGCAAGCCAGTAAGCAACATTTTCCCATGGTCTTTACAACAGTTCCTGCCTCGAGTTCCTGCCCTGACTTTCTTTCATGAAGGATGGAATGTAAACTCTAAGATGAAAGAAGAAATGAGCTTTCTTCCCCGGGTTGCTTTTGGTCAGGGTGTTTGTCATTTTAGTAGGAAGCAGATTAACACACGGCTTTTTTTTTTTTTTTTTTTTTTTTGCATGGAGGTGAAATAGAGCTAAAGGAATGTTTGGCAATCAGAATCTGCAACTGACTGTCTTCAGAATTTGAATTATTGCTTTGTTTGGTTGTTTTCTGGGTTTTTCTTTTCTGCCCTGGTTCCCTGCTCCCCTGTGGGGACAAAGGGGCTTTCATTTCCCAGTTGCATTTTGTCATTGCGCATCCTTGAAATGCCATGCACTCACTCAAATCAGTGGGAGTGTCAACAAAGGTAGCATCTTCGCTGAGAGAAGATTAGAGTGTAAATTGAAAATTGATTGGCACGGGTTGGCCTCTTTTCATGCTATGAGCTGTGGGAAGCAGACACTTTCTTGGGTGTGTGTGGAAGTTTCCCAGGCAGAGAGGTGAGCTCTTGGTGAAGTGGTCAGTTTGTGTTAATGATGATGGCCTACACATCTTGTCTGCACTGACCCTCTGAGCATCAGAGCTGTGGCATCAGGACTGTGATTCCAAGCTGGGGAGGTGGCACATACCTGTCATCCCACCACATGGGGCATTTGGGAGAGAGACTAGAGGGTCAAGAGTTCAAGGTTATTGTCAACTGTGTAATGAGTTCCAAGCCAGCATAGGGACTTTGGGGTCCTGTCTCAATAGAACAGAAATGAACAGTGAGTCCTAGGCTAGAGCCTGCATTGGACCACTCAACGGCTTCCTAAAACACAGACGTGGGCTCTGGCTGAGATGAAGAACTGGTGTGTCTAATGGGGTCTTGGGGGGAACTGCTCTCGTCTTACTCAGGAGTGGCTCTCTCTGTAGAGATGGCAGATGAGGAAGAGAATCCAGAGTGCCCAGTCCCCCTGCCCCACTGACTTAGAGTCCAGGTCCACTCTTCCATTGAAACAAGAGACCTGATGTCACATTGCAGGGGACATAGAGCCCTTTCTGTGTCCCTGGTACCTGGACTCTTGCTGCCAAGGCAGAAAGAGGAGAAAGGCCTTGACGGCATATGAATATAAGTTAATAATACACACCCAACTCCAGGGGGAATAGAGTGAGGGAAAGAGGAGAGGAATCAGGGAGGGGTCTGCCGGAGGTGGGGACAGCCTTGCAGGAAGGAGGGGAGAGCATGCAAGCGTCATGTCACAGGGCCCAGTGGGCTGAGCACTGTTTAGTTCACGTGGAACAATGACTGAAGGATAGTGAGGTGCATAGCTGGGCTTCTGGACATTTTACTTGGCATTGATTAGACTCAGGTTTTTAGTTAAGGACATGGACATTTGAATCTTTTTTTTCTTCCCTAGGGTACAGGTGCTGGAGACCCAAAATTTGATTTCTGAAATAACATGTGAAAACACTAAAAGAATAGAAATGTTCCTTTGTTCAGTTTCTTTAGAAGTGTTCTCTAGAAATTTTTGGGAGTGTTTATAGACAGAAGTTTCTGTCCTGCCTGGTCCAACAGTCCAAACAAAACACACAGAGGCTTATATTAATTATAAGCTGGCTGCCCTATTAGCTCAGGCTTATTATTAACTAGCTCTTGCTAGTTAATAATAGTTAATAATTCTGGTCTATGTTTAGACTTGTGGCTTGGTACCTTACTCAGTAAGGTATTTTCATCTTGCTTCCTCTGCGTCTGGCTGGTGACTGCGTCTCTGCCTTTCCTCTTCCTAGTCTGCTTGCCCCGCCTATACTTCCTGCCTGGCTACTGGCCAATCAGTGTTTTATTAAACTAATACGAGTGACAAATCTTTACAGTGTACAAGAACATTATCCCACAAGTATTTAATTTAGATTTAATTAAAATGAATATTTCCCCCAGACGATCTCATGTGCTGCAGGGTCATTATGTAGCTGGGAATGACCTTGAACTTCTGATGCTTCTGCTTCTGCAGGAATGCACCCCGTACTGGTTTAAAGCAGTATAACACGTTACCTGTTCTTAGTGTTTACTTGGGTAGCTGAGGAAGACTGGAGGTGCTGATTTCAATTGTATTTTCTTAGTCCATCTTTCCCCCCAGCTGCTGGGATAGACCATGCCACGCAGAGATGACACCGTTCCTGGACAATCAGCAGCTCAGAGCCACCCTCCCTTCTGAACCACCTGGGTGGTAGACCGTTGTTTCTCTTGCTCATATAGGAAAATCTGTCAGCCGCCATGGCTGCTGCTGAGTGCTCTCATAACTCCTTCATAAAGTGCCCAGGAGAAGCCGGGCTGAGCTGTGTTGTCTCTGGAGGCGCTGCCCCTGGCAGGCAGAGGTCTGGTTTGTCTCCACCTCCTCCTGGGGCCTGGCAAAGGGACCAGGAACACAGGGTGCCTTTGTCCTGGAAGTTTCCAGCTCCCACAGGCAGAGCAGATGAACTGAGCCATCGGGGACGGTCACATGCTCTCTGTTCACTTTGTGCTTCCAGGTGTCTGGCACACCTGGCTTTGGTCCCACAGCATGGCACTTGTGTGCTCCTGTGCTCTCCATGTGTGGCCTCCAGAGATGTCCCAGGGGCTCCAGGTGGCAGCCTCTCCGCTTCTGCCAGTCTTCCTCTGGGGTTTCTCCTCTGAGGAGCAACTTGGGATGTGTTTGTCTTAAGCTGGACCTTGTAAGCTGCTTATTTTTGAAACTGGAAGGGGAGGACTGCTGTGTGCAAACAGTTCCTTTTCACCGTTTTGATTTATTGGTGTCTCTTTTCACTGATTTTATTTCATTAGATTGATGCTCTAGATAGGGCTAGACTCCTCAGCAGTACCAAGAAAGGAAATATTATTTACTTATATCCTAGTAGGTAATATAGGGTATAATTTTGCAAAAATGAGGTTTTTTTAATTATTTTTTATTTTTTTTATTGCATTTGTTTGTGTGCATGTGGCCAGAGGATAGCTGTCAGGAGTCGACTTTCTCCTTTCATGGAAGTCCTGAAAATCATACAGTTTGTCAGGATTGTGGGCAAAGCACCTTTACCTGATGAAGCATCTTGCTGTCCTGGCTGTGTGTGCGTGTGTGTGCTCATACGAAGGCTAGAGGGTGACTGGTAGTTTTCTCTATTGCACTACACCATGTTTTATCTATCTATGTATCTATGTATCTATGTATCTATGTATCTATGTATCTATCTATCTATCTATCTATCTATCTATCTATCTATCTATCTATCATCTTTGATTTTTAAGGCAGGATCTCTGGCTGAACCTGGGGCCTGCTATTGTATCTACTTGGTTCCTGTCTCCTCCCCCACCCATTGCTGGGGCTGCCGTGCCTGGTCTTTCTGTGAGTTCTAGGGATACAAACTCACATTCTCCGCTTACGTAGTGGGCTTTCTGTATCGCTGAGCCATCTCTCCATCACTGTTTCACAAAACTCAAAACGCCAGGAAAAACATGCAATAAAGAATGAGTTTCAAATGCCCCGTCCCCGTGTTAGCCTTCACCAGTGTGCTGCGGAGTCTGTGTGAGCTTGACGCAAACTAGAGTTATTTGAAAGGCAGCAGCCTCCATTGAGAAACTATCCAGCTGTAAGGCATTTTCTTACTTAGTGATCAGTGGGGGAGGGCCCAGCCCGTGGTGGGTGGTGCCATCCCTGGGCTAGTGATCCTGGGTTCAATAAGAAAGCAGGCTGAGCAGGCCTTGAGGAGCAGCCAGTGAGCAGCATCCTCCATGGCCTCTGCATCAGCTTCTGCCTCCAGGATCCTGTCCTGTTTAGTTCCTGTCCTGATTTCTTTGAGTGATGACAGTGCTGTGAAAGTATATGCCAAATAAACCCTTTCCTCCGAACTTGCTTTTGGTCGTGGTGTTTCGTTGCAGCAATAGAAACCCTAAGACGACCAGGTAACTGCGACAGTGCCTCAGCCTGCTTCCTAATGCTTTGCTCTCCTTCTAGACTCTAGAATCTAGAGGGTTCTGTGTCCGTAGGAACCAACACAGATTCTTATGGTTTAGATGTAAAATGCCTCCCAGTGTAGACAGAAGTTTCTGTCCCACCCAGTCCCACAGCCGTTCAGTCCCAAATAAACACACAGAGGCTTATATTAGTTGCAAACTGTTTGGCCTATTGCCAGGCTTCTTACATGTGGGTGGCCTTCGAGCCTTTGCTTTGGAAGGAAAATAGGATCACGTGTGTATAGTCTTTTGCCTCTGGCCTCTTTTATGTTATAAAATCCTTTTTGGGGGGGCATACCCCCCACGGGATGTACCAACACTGATTTTCTTTTTGCTGAATAATGTTCCCTTGTGTAGATGTTGCCACATTTTTGTTTCTGTACCAAGCCAGTTGATAAACATTTGGGTCCGTC
This sequence comes from Ondatra zibethicus, assembly GCA_004026605.1. NCBI lineage: Eukaryota > Metazoa > Chordata > Mammalia > Rodentia > Cricetidae > Ondatra > Ondatra zibethicus. The sequence goes on along the minus strand of PVIU01013892.1, from coordinate 35,982 downwards.
CACCCATCCATCCATCCATCCATCCACTCACCCACCATCCACCCACCCATCCATCCACCTATCCACTCACCCACCATCCACCCACCCATCCATCCATCCATCCATCCACCCACTCACCCACCATCCACCCACCCATCCATCCATCCACCCACTCGCCCACCATCCACCATCCATCCATCCATCCATGTTCCTTTGTCTTGGGGAGATGCCTAGGAATGAAATTTCTGAGTTATTAGGGGAAGGGTTTTATGGATTGGATGCTAAATTTGTGAGTAAACTTTTAAAAAAGCTTTCAAAGTGTTCTTCACCCTGTACTGTTTTTATTCCCATTGGCCACTGGCAGTATGGAAGAGTTCCCATTTCTTTACATTCTTGATAACACTTATTATTGTCTTTCTAAAATTAGAGCCATTATAGTGGATATGAAGTATACCCTGCTGTGGTGTAATTTGCATTTCCTAATGATTAATGGTGCCGGCCATCACACATCTCTGGAGACAAACCCTATCGTGGTTTTAAAACATGAAGTTCCCGCCGTCTTTGGTTCCTACTTTGCCTAGCAGGTTTTAGTTGTATTCTTTATGTTTTCAGTAGAGAAAGGCCGGAACAATTGTGACTTCCGAATGAACGATTTCTCATTGTTTGTGGCCACTCTTATTTTCTTGAAGTTTGTCTTCTAGTAATTTCTTTTTAAGGGGTGTGAGTCACATTGCTTAGGGTTCTCACCCATTTGGCACATTAAGTGGATTGTATTTGAGCACATCTTTGCCCTTGCTTAAATTTTTGAGTCTTCAAATGTTTGAGGTTATTTTTGGCACTTAGTCTTTGAATGTGGCAGCAGAGAAATCGTGCCTTTGTTCTCTAGTCTGAGCTTCTTGCTCAGGTGCCTAAATAATTTTTCATTTTCGAAGACCCATGAAGTGTCTTGGTGGTGGTTGTTGACTTACTATGAGGATGTGGTTGCTTTTAAAGAAGTTTTTAAATTTCCTGTTGTATTTATTTGTATGTTTGGAGCTGTCGCGTGCCATGTGAAGCTCAGTTTTCCCATCCACCTGTGTGTAGCACAAATTCTAATTGGTCTTAATAATAAAAACTCCGAGTCAGGTATAGGGGTAAATGCTGAAAGATTAGAGAAGTAGAGCAGCCGGCTACTAGTTCTTACTCCACCGAATGCCTGGCCTCTATGGCTAACTAGCGTGGCTGGCTCTGCACTCTGATCTTCAGGCAAGCTCTGTTACAGCACAATCTCACCACGCTTGTGGGTCCCAGGTGCTGAATTTGGGTCATTAGCCTTGGTGGCAGGTGCTTTACCTACTGAGCTGTCTCCTGCCCTCAAATGTGCTTTTTTAAGCTGAAAACCTGTCTCTCATTTCTGGAATTTTTCCTAAATCATGCCCTAAACAACTTTTTTTTTTTTTTTAAACTTTGGTCCCTTTTCCCCGAGTCTTTTGGGGCATGCAGGTCATGCCTTGTCTTCTGTATCTTGTTGTTTTTTTTTTCTTCCGTTTTCAACCCTTCTCTCTTTCCCTTAAGTGCCCATGAGTTCATCAGAACACAGCTCCTCTTAGCGGCTTTCCACTTGGCCCACATTTTTGTGATACTGGCTGGAGACTTTTTATCCCAAATCTCCAAGACCTGAAGAGGGTTTGCTTGTGGGTTGTTTAGATATTGGAATATTTTGGGATGAGACCTTACGGTCTGAACATAAGGTGGCTTGCCGGTCCATCTTATGTGGATAGCCCAAATATAAGTGTTGAGTGTTCCAGTCTGTCACACAGGGTGCGATTTGGGATTTTCCACTGGGGCCATCATGGTGCTTAGAAAGTTTTGGATTTGGGCCATGTTCTTGCACACCTTTAGTCCTGTTGCTAGGAGACAGGGGCAGGCAGTGATTTTGAGGTCAACTGGTGTACCTAGCAAGTTCCAGGGCAGCCAGAGTTACCTAGTTAGAAGCTGTCTACCAAAGTTTTGGATTAGTAATGTTTCAGATTTTGGGTTAAGAATTTTATTCCTGTTTTTACCACACTGTGTGCCTCTCTGCTTATTTCCTGCTGCTGTCCTTGGTTTCTGCTAGGCCCTTATCTGCTTTTGTGTACCATCTCATTCATTTTATGAAGCATCGTGGCTTTATGATGGTGTGTTTGGGCAATTTAGAAGGTGGGGGAGCCGCAGACCCTCCTGTCTCTGCCCTGCCTCCAGGGGTTCAGATTTCAGGTGTGTGCCACTGTGTCCACTCTGGGCAAAATTTCAATCTGTTGCAAGTGACATTTCAGTTATTGGTGACATCCTGACGTTTGTATGACTGCTTTCTGTTTTGTTTTTGTCCTTCTGAGACAGTGTCTTGCTATGCAGCCCTAGGCTGGCTTCAAACTTAATTGTGCTCTTGATTCTGCCTCCCAAAAAGCTGGAGTTTCAGGTGCGCCCTGCCCACCGCTGGCTCTCTTCTTCCCGTGTCTTATCAGGAGCCATCTTGGTTAATAGAGAAGGGCTTTTCCGTTTGCTTTGTTTGTTGTTTTATCAGCTAGCTATTTGTAGGCACCTCACACACAGGAGGCTGCTATGGCTCTGCCCCTACTAATAGGTGCCTTCTGGTGTGTGTTATAGAAACACTTGGTGAAGACTAGAAGTGTTTGCTATCCTGCGGTCTCAGCCTTCCCCTCTTCCCCTTGCTTCAGTGTGAGGTTTTTCCCCTCCATATGGCTTGCTTATGGAGGTCCTCTTTGCATCCTGCCTGTGCCCAGGGAAGCTGCTCTGTACACCTGCTCACGTCTCTCTGAGAAGACCACTGCCGGTGTAGCCAGGGGTGTTCTATCTGTTTAGGAAAACCAGGCTTTCCATTGGTCTGAGATCTGCAACAGGCATGTCGCGTCTCTCTGGCCGGCCACCCCTTGGGAGTCCAGAGGGAAGGAGTGTGCGTTTTATGTTGAGCTCCTTATTGCTTTTGGGTGAGTTCCAAGAGGAACTCTTTCAGCAGGGATATTGCAGCAGGACAGCTCTAACTTGTTTCTCTGCCAGACAAACCTTTTGTTCCTTTACTCAGTTGAAGTAACGTTTCAAGAAGCCACGAGGAGCAAAGCAGCTTTGTCAGCTTCTAACTTTCAGATGTGGAATGCCACAGCCCTGGTAACTTGTCCTCTGCTGATGGTCCCTGGGGGAATTCTGGGGGCTGGGGAAGTCAGCAGAGTTAGTGTATGCACAGGCTTGTTTCCCCAGAAGACAGTGTTGCAGGATTCTCTTTTGGATGTGCAGCACTTGAAGCATCCTGTGATGTTCTCTGGGCTCGCTTAGCGTGTGTCACGGGAACCTTGTGCCTGGTTTTCCGCGTGAATTCAGCAGGGCTTTTTATGTTCAACAACCATCCACATGCTAGCGCGGGAACGGAAAGCAAGCGTGGCATCCTTTGGGAAATGGCAGTACTCAGGAGTAGTACAGGATGAGGTCAGCTGAGGGCTCTAGAGAAGGAAAGTTAAGATACCAGGGCTCCTCAGGACTCCAGCAGAGGCATAGATACCAAAGTGCTATAAGTGTGCACACACCTACACCTGAGGGTCCTGGGAATGAAGGCATTTCCTCTCAGGAGATAGGGACAAGAGGTGTGTGTTTGTAGGCAGGGCTGGGGGGATGGGAGAGCTCGGAGGGTCGGGCTCTAACTCTAGCACCTTGCTTGGGTTGGGGAGTGATATGGGAGAATAGGGTTCCTCCCTTCTTGCTTGGCATCAACTCCCTGGCTTGGGTTCAGCACTCAGTAAACACACACACACACACACACACACACACACACACACACACACACACACACACACACACACAAGGCTGGGAATTGGGAAGAACCACTTGACAGCAAGTGTGGTCTGCTCAGAAGATTATATACTTTTTTTTAACCACGAGACATCAAATCAGAACACATCTGTGGAAGTCATTTTGCATGGTTGATGGAGACAATCTTGAGCCCAGTTGACTTCATACATCAGCACCCACACCTGACTCATTGAGCACCCTTGGATGTTCTAATGCTCGACAGAAGATGCCACGCTCAGAACTGTAGGTTGGCAGTCTTGTCTCGCAGTACATCAAGGTGAGCTGCTAGAGCCTAGACCGCACAACCAAGCGGGTCGTAGGGTTTGGTGAACGTTTATTTGTGCCAGAGACTAACCGAGTAGAATCTGCAGTGGGTGTGTAGGAAGGAGTGGGCCTGTCCTCCTAAAGCCGGTCTGTAACTCACCGTTCCCTGTCCTGGGACCCAGCCTTTCAGGGTTCTATTAGAAATCAGTAGTGGCCCCTCATGTGCTTCAGTGTGGGGTGATGGGGTTGGGACAAGCAGGTGGCAAGGCTCTTCCTAAAATGTGCTATAGATCCTAATAATTGGAGTCAGTGATGCAGATTGTGGGTGGGTCTCCACACCCTGCTCTGGTGTCTCTGGACCACTCTGTGTATTGTGAGATTATGAAGGAGTCAGTGATGTAGATGGTGGGTGGGTCTCCATGCTCTGCTCTGGTGTCTCTGGACCACTCTGTATTTGAGATTATGAAGGAGTCAGTGATGTAGATGGTGAGTGGGTCTCCATGCTCTGCAATGGTGTCTCTGGACCACTCTCTGTGTTTTTGAGATTGTGAAGGATTTTACCGTGAAGAGACATTAAGTCCCAATAGGAAGCTCCTGAGAAACTTCTGGGGACTTGGTTCTACAGGAGAGGGAGCAGAATGAGCTGGGCAGGGAACCTACTGGAATGAGGCTTACCAGCCAAGGATCAGAGCTGGAGTGTGGCTTGTTTCAGAGGCGGCCTCTGCTCCATATCTGCCACCCTGTGACCCCGTGATGCCCCCTTCTTGGCCGTCTCTCACTCTGTATCCTCCCTTCGTTCTTTCTTATTTCTTTCCCTCCATTGACCTTCATGGTAAGACATGGTTTTTGCTTTGGGGGTTCTGTAATCACCTCCTCTGTTCATACCCATGATTTGTACTTATTCAGTGAGCTGGCTGCTTTTGTGTGTCGACTTGACACACGCTAGAGCCATTGGAGAGGAAAGAGCCTCAGTGGGGGAGGGCCCAGCCCGTGGTGGGTGGTGCTGTCCCTGGGCTGGTGGTCCTGGGTTCTATAAGAAGGTGGACATGGGATGCAAGCCAGTAAGCAGCTCTCCTCTATGACTTGGGCATCAGCTCTTGCCTCCTGGTTCCTGCCCTGTTTGAGTTCCGGTTCTGACTTCTACAGTGATGAACAGCGATGCTGACGTGTGAGCCAGATAAACCCTCTCCTCCCCAGCTTGCTTTTTGGTCAAGGTGTTTCATTACAGCCATAGAATCCCTGACTGAAACACAGAGTAAGGTGAGCGCTGAGCCCGGAGCCTATGTCCATCCGTACCTCCACGAAAGCCTAAGACAGGCCCACTCCTGTACTCTGCCTCCCTCTTGCCCTGACTTCACATTTTCCCATCATCCCAATCTCGCCCGTTCTCCCAGTTGCTAGCCATGTAGCTGTGTCCGCAAAAGCAGACATATCATGCAATCTTTCTATTTCCATCTCTCTGTCCAAGTTATTACCTCATGTATGAGTCATTACAGTTGCTTTGAAGTGGGATTCCTCCACCCTCCCCTTAGTTCTCATGTCGTATGTCCTCTTCCGCCCCGCTTTTCTAAAGTTGTGTTTCTGTGGTGTCCTTGTGCCTGTCCTTGTGGCTCGGTGCTGCCGGCTGTGTTTTCAGCCAGGTGTTTGAGGGTCCCGGTTGTCTAATTTTGCCCCACTGACAAAGTTTGTCTCTCACTCTTTAGTCTTGGTTCACACTATCCTTCCCACTTGCCATCCCCTTCTTTCTTCTGTCCCTCCCTCCTTTCCTCCTCTGCTTCCTTTCTTCGTCTCTTCCTTTCCTTCCTCCTCCAGGGGCTCCTTCTCTACATATGTACTCATGTATGTAGGAGTGTACATGTATGGAGGTCCCGGATCCATGTGGGTGTCCTCCTCAGCTGCTTGCTCTCCACCTTGTTTTTGAGACAGGATCTCTCTTAACATGGGGTTCACTGATCGGCTTGTGGTTAGCCTGTGAGCTCCGAAGGTCCTCCCATCTCTGCTTCCTCAGTCCTAGGGATGAGCCTGGCCAGTGTGTTTTGCCAGCAGCCCTCTCCCCAGCCCCCCACTCTCTTAGGTCCCCCCACAAAGCGCTGTGCACTTTCCTGGGATGTCTTTCCTATCTGTGCTTCCTGATTTTTTATGTGTTATCCAAGGTTTGATGTCAGACTGTGGTCAGTTCCCCCACTTCCTGGGTAGAGACCCTCCCGCTTAACTGTTGTGGCTTGAATTGCCATCTCATTCATGTGTGCCTTGACGACACAGGATCTGCATCCAAATAGCTGCCCTGCTGATGGTCAGTCATTCAGCTGCCATTTTGAGCTTTGTGCCAAATGGAGACTCAGTAGGTACTGAGGAATGGAGAACACTCAAGATTAGGGACTTTTGGGGGGTGTTTCTTGTGCCGTGTGCATGTGGGGAGGTAAAAAGATTTGACCATATGGAGTGGTCAGACCGTGAGCACAGCACCAAGCTCTACCCCAGTGTCCAGGAAGTGACATTTGATTGGATGTTTAAAGCAATTAAATTTCCAGGTGAAGAAAGAGTGTTTAGTCAGGGGGAGCCTGTGACAGCGTGGGAGGAGAGGACCGAGGTGGGTACCCCAAGAGAAGGGCAGACTGCTTGGGGAGCACAGAGGATTGTCTCTGTACAAAAACACCTGTGTCCATACTTATAATATGTACAGTGGCTGCTTGGGAAAGGGGGCAAGCTGGAGGGTCGGATGGCAAGAAGGAGGTGAGTGACAAAGTTCTTGCCATCAAAATGGGTTAAAGGCTGGGCAGTGGTGGCGCACGCCTTTAATCCCAGCACTTGAGAGGCAGAGGCAGGCGGATCTCAGTGAGCTCGAGGCAGCCTGGTCTACAGAGTAAGTTACAGGATAGGCTCCAAAGCTACGAGAAACCCAGTCTCGAAAAACAAAACAAAGAATGAGTTTCAGGAATGGAGAGCAAAGCCCTACCACAGTCCCGTCTACCTCTCTCCGTGTGTTTATTTCCTCGGTTTACCAACTGGGGAGCCTGGATTGTGGCCCTCTTGTCTGCAGAATGACTGCATTCTTTAGTATGGGTCCGAGTCCCTACAAGATAATTAGTGGATTTTAATAATAGAGCCCAGGTCCTGTTTGCATCTTCCCACCCACCTTTAAAGGTGTAGAAAGTAGAGCTGGCGATAGGAGACACCAATGGCAGCGCGGAACCAGCTGAGTTTGTAGCATGAGTAACAGAGCTGGCCATGAAGCTAGGAAAGAATAAGACATTCAGTATGCAGAAATGCAAATGGACACCATGTGGAAAGATTTGAATGCAGGTACATGGAGGGCTGCAGTGTGTGGTTCCTGTGTGGAGATGCGTGGAGGGTCTCTCACCTGGTGCAGAGTCTCAAAGCAGGAGGAGACGCGGCAAGAGTTACGTTGGTAGCTTTAGAGGAGTCTTTCCTTCTGATCCATCTCTCTTATTGTTTTCTGCAGATATCATATAAGCTGCTTTCATCATGGGTGAAATAGAACAGAAGCCCACCCCCGCATCACGTCTGGGGGCCCCAGAGAATTCGGGGATCAGCACCTTGGAACGAGGACAGAAACCGCCGCCCACACCTTCAGGAAAACTCATGACCGTCAAAATCCAGATGCTGGATGACACCCAGGAGACCTTTGAAGTTCCAGTAAGCCAGGGGTTTGTTCAAGGGTGTGGGCACCTGGAAATGGGGAGGTCAGCGATGGCCCAGTAGCATGAGGTCTACGGAGAGGGTCTGTGTTTTCAGTACCTAACTCCACACTCCCAGCAGGCTTTGGGAAGGTCACTGATGGCCCAGTGACATGAGATGTACGGAGAGCTCTGGTCTGTGTGCTCAGGCACCTTACTCCTCATTCACAACGGGCATCATTGATCATTCTGGTTCTGAGTGATCTGTTTTTCAGATCTGTGCATGAGTCACATATGGTGACATGGATGGCTTAGCTGCAGTTTTACTGTGACTTCCCAGACACAAGTAGGTGTCATCACATGTGTATGTGTATTTTATCTGTTGTATGTAGCATGCCTATGTATATTGAGTATAACTGGTTAATCTATATTGTGTGTTATAACTGCATCTAAAGATGTGTAATATTTATGTTCACAGTGGCATTGGAGGAAAGGGTGGTACTCTAAGTAGATTGTGGTTTAATTTGTTGCTATCCCAGGAAGTTCTCTCACTTGTGTGAGCCTGTGCTGGGCCCATGGACATCATCCTGAGAAAACCATCAAATTTCTACATGAGGAAATTGGGAACAAATGAGCTTCCTGGCCTTCTTGTATGAGGACTTTGGAAGGCCTAGGCCCAGACTTTCCATGTGAAGCAAGAGCTCCACCCCCCACATCCCAGGGGCCAGGAAAGGAACTCAGTACCCCTGCTGCTTGTGGAGAGCGCTGCCTCAGTCTCCTCCCTGCCTAAGCATCTGTTGCTGGAGACTAAGGCACCCTGCCAATTATGGGGGTGTAGCCTGTCTAGGTCCCCAGAACAGATTGCCCTTCTTGACCTTGACCAGCCAGAGACCCCTCAGCTCTGTGTCTCACTTTTGGTGTTCTGTCTTGGCTATCTGCCACGGCGTTGGTCGTTGATTGTAGAGGAAGAAAATCGGTCTTGATTCCAAGAAACTGACTCAGAGACAGCCCTTTGGAACACACCTGTTTCTGACGTGGAGGCAATCCGTTCATTATTTCTGTTGGCTAGAGTGTCTGAAATTTAATAGTCGGCATTAATGGTGGTAACCCATCATTTAATCATTTATGGGATATGATTCAGTAAATTATATTTATTTCACAGAACATTGTTCAGGGAGTGTGAATTAAGTGTCTCAGAAAAAGATGAACCTCACAATGGCTGTGTTTTAAAACTGCCAATTGTATCGCACATTACGAACGGCCTTTGTCCCTTTTTAATTTTCTTGCTGCGGAATTCATCTTTCAAGGACTTGGCCTAGGACTTCCTATTCCAGTGAGCAAAGCTACTGCTGGTTTCTGGAATTGTAGATTAGGTTGGGAAAGCACCTGCCACCCGCTGAGAATTCTGCCTTCTGGAACAAGTGGCCCTCTTTCTCCCTCCCCCAGTACTCTCTCTGCCTTGCCAGACCAGTTTGGTGAAGTGTTCTTTTCTCTTTCCTTTTTGGTCTTGTGAGAAGCCCAGGCTTCAGCGATCTCTCTGTTACATGGTGTTCCTGTGCAGGCTGAGGTAGAAGGGCTTTCAGATGTGGCTGTGTTCAGCTGTGGTTCTTCACAGAAGGCAAAGGTCACCACTCCACGCAGCTACCATCTGAGCAGAAACTGCGCAGGCACTATGTAGTAATAAATTATAAATAAAAGCACACACACAACCTGATTTGAATGTCCAGAGCCTATGTTTAAAAAAAGAAAAGAAATCCTGTCTGGGCAGTGTACTTGTAACCTCAGGGTCGAGACTTGGAGACAAGAGAATCCCTTGGGCTCACTGGCAAGCCCTCCTAGCCTGTTTGGTCAGTTCCTGGCCCTTGAGTGATTCTGTCTTAAAATAAAGAAGGTAGGTAGCAGCCCTGAGGTCATTCTCTGGCCTTCACACACATGCTCATACATGCACACACAGGAGTACTTACTTCATGATTTTTGATAGCTGTTCATTCCATTTTTTACCCTTCCATTTCATCCCTCCTGCTACTCCTGTGCCCTTTATGGCCCCTGTTAGTGTAGCCGCTGCCTCTCGGCTTTGCAGGCCTTTTTGTTTGTGCCCTGGTCTAGGTAGAGCCACAGCACCCGGGGTGAAAATTCCACTTTCTCCAACTGGTACCAGTTTGTTTCTCTTGGGCAGCGTTCTTAACCTCTTAGTAACCGCCTTCAAATCCGTGACGTGAGGCAATAGTAAACAACACTCCTTGTTTCATGACTAAAAAGACGATTCACATAAAACAGCTACAGTGTTCTGGGTGCACCTTGGGCGGTTAGTAGGTAGGATTTGTGGCATTTAGATATATGCCTTTGCCACTGGCTGCTGGCTTCTCAGGGCAGGGACCCGCTTTCTGATCTCCATGCCCCACCCCCGCCCCCATGTAGCCAGGCAGATAGATGATTGGTGTTTGCCAATGGAATGCTACAGCAAATCTATTTTACAATTAGGGCTTGGTAGTTTTAACACATCTCTTTCACCTGTGTCTTATCTGTCTTTTTCTATTTAGGTTAGAGTGTGCCTCCTCAGCCCGTGGACAGCAGATGTTTTCCTTAAACTGGCTGTGGAAAGGCAGATGGATAGACCAGCATGTCCCTGGCTGGAGCAGATTCTAGGTCTCTTTAAGAACAGCTAGAGTCCAGGCCATCCCACAGCTGCAAGCCATTGAGGCTTCACGGTGGTTCAGTCATTCCAAGAATGGGAAGGGAGGAAGGACGGACAGCGGCTTCGGGGCGGTGAGGACCAGACCAGCTCCCATAGCTGCTTTACTGTCTTTGCTTCGAAGTGTTTTGCTAAGAATTCTCCAAGGCTGCCGTCTGACCCCGGATGAGTGCCCCCTCTCCCACAAGGGCAGGATGGGGCATCCTGGTGAACATATTCTCATTGTGCGTAAGCATTTGTCCTGCGGACGAGCAGGGTATGAAGCCAGAAGTTTCTGCAACTTCCTTGGGAAGCAGAGGCAGTGTGTGTGTGTGGGGGGGGGGAGTGGAATCTGTCTTTAATGAGTCCTGTCTTTCCCTGGGGATCAGATCTTCTGGGCCTATTCTTACTACTTTTGTGTTAAAGTACGGATGCTGGCAAAGCAGTCATTTTAAATGCAAGCTCCTTGACCAGCTCCTGCACAAGAAAACAAACCATGTTCTTAGTGATGGTTTTCTTCTTTTTTTTTCTCTCTCTCGTTAGAAAATTTTTAATGAATAGTTGAGCCTTTTGGGAAGCCAGGGCAGTAGACACCAGTCTTTTCCAGTCAGGGCTAGCTGGGCGAGCCTCTTGTAGTGTTGAACTTGGATGACTTTTTGGGTACTTTCTCCACACAATGGAAAGTTCAAAGCCAACATTTACAGGAAGCTCTTGTCTGGTGTTTTATCTTCTTGATGCTAAAAACACAGTGCAAATAAGCCACACCTCTCTGTCTGATAAAACAGCTTTCTCTTCTCCTGAAGGTTATAAAGCCTGATGGGCCCCAGCCTTGGCCACACGTGAGGCCTGAGGCTTCCTTCCCCCATCAGGCCGCCTTCTGTGAAGGTGCCTGAGAAGGTTTTGTGTGTCTGGTTCTCCTGACCCTTCTGGTAAACAAACACTGCTCCACCAGGGAAGACGGCTGGAAAGGCAGATGGCCAGTTCCCCCAGAGTTACCTGCTCCTCAGCAGGTCACTGTAGGAAGAGCTGGGGAGAGCCAGTGAGGAAAGTAGAGCCTGGTAGCACTAAGGCCAATACAGCAGGTGACGAGAAGACGCTACATGCCTTTGGGCAGGAGTGATGCTATGGGCAGTCGACGGTCAGGGCAGGAAATCAGACTGGCTTCTTAACTATGGTTGTGTCTTCTCCCTGATTTCCTTAGAAACTGTCATAGCAAAGTTTGTGTAGCTTGCCCTCCTTTGCCTGCAAACGAAGTGTGAATATCTTGACTCCTGGGAATCCTGGGAGAAAGCAGAACCCTGGCCCGGGAAGGTCAACTGGAGGCATGAACCCCTGCTTCTTTAACACTTCTGAGCCATTGGCTTCCACTTTAGCTTTTGCATTAGCACACCGTGGATAATTCGGACTCGTCTGCCTGATTAAGTGCGGCAGTAGAATGGGAGCACCTGGTAGGCAAGGCACTGTTTCTCACAACCCGTAGCAGACCTGCACCCTTGGGTCCTGACTTGACGTTGCTTGCCAGTTGTGCAGCTTTCTGGACTTTCACAGAAGGTTCCGGGAAGTACTTGGTGTCAGCCCAGCATAAAAATGAGGGAATTCACCATCGGTGCTTCCTCAGGTTTACATCAAGGCCGGGTGGCGGTGGGCTCCCTCCAGCCCACTGCTAGTCTTTGTGAGACAGTATTTTACCATGCCGCTCCGGCTAGCCTGGGCTCTCACTGTTTCTTCCAGGGTAGCCTTGACCCACAGAGATCTGCCTCATCCTGTTTCGGCCGGTCCACCCCACCGCAGATTTGTGTTCCCAGTCTGGACTGTTTGAGTCATTGCCCTCCCTCTCTAACCCCAACGCCCACCTAACGCATTTATCAAAATGCCACCCAGAGCCCCTACCTGGCCAGGCTCCATCAGAGAGAGGGCAGTGTTCTTCCTTCCCAGCATTTGTCCTTCTAATTAGCCTGGAAATCTCTGTCTCCCATCTGACTCTGAGCCTCTGCATCCCTGAGATCAGACTCAGTTTCCTAATCTGCAAAATGAGGTGTTCGGTCCAGACATAAAACCCTGTCCTCCTTTTCTGTTTTTTTTTGGAAGTTGGGATGCGATGTTGGCCTCCTTGTGGATGAATCAGCTTTTTGTGCCTGTGTTTTGGAATTCTCCAGCAAGATGGTAAACACTGTGGGGCTCCTTGTTGTTGTTATTGGTTCTTTTGATTTGTTTTTGTTTTTGAGACAGAGCTCTGTGGCCCAAGCTAGTCTCAAATTAAAAATCTTCCTGTCTCACTTCTGAGAGGTAGGTCTGTGCCACCTCCCCCGGGGGGTATTAAAGCAGACAATGCGGCCAAGGTCTGATCCACTCCGGTCCTCACGGTGCCTAGTGAGTGCTAAGGGAAAAGGGCATGCTGAGGGCAGGCACACAAGACCTTACAGGGTGTCAGGAGTCTTGGAACTGCAGCTGAGGGATGTGGGGTGGTTGCCCTAATGCTCCCTGAATCCCTTGGCAGTGGAAGATGGGAGACTGAAATAAACCAAGTATTTTCCGAGTCATACCTTGCTGATAAAAACTCCAGCAAGTTTGTTGAGGCTGCAGAGGATTTTTACACGTGCCTTTGAAATCACAGAAGAGAGGACATCGCATTTTCTACTTCTTTGTTGGTTGCAAAATCGCCCAAGCTAGCCTTAATTAGGGACATTCTAAAGTAAGGCCTTCAGTGATCAAACAGGGTTTTCATTTTATTACCTTTGAGACGGAACAGGTTTTCATTGCTCTGACCCTCACAGAAACTGGGCAGGTCCTCAATGGAGGCTTGTTCGTCCATGCTGTCTGAGAGAGCCTTCATGGTGACAGCCATCGTCCTGATCCTTGGGCTCCGTTCGCCCTCTTGAGACACCCCGTGTCTCGTCTTTGTGGCCCTGTAGGTTTTGCCAAGAAGATCCCAGGCAGAACATTCGATGAGTCTTTGTCCTTTTGGATTTCATGGAATTCCATTTCTCCTTCTTTGGAATGAGTCCTGGTGGACAAGCCCCTGTAAGCCTGTGAGTCCCACGTGCCCCTTGGAGAGATGAAATCCACCTGTGTTGGGAAAGTGTGTCCTCCCGCTTGCCGCATTTCTGGCTCTCCTGGAGGAGCAGGATAGACCTACATAAAATTTAATTGGCTATTTAAAGCCAAGGCCCGGAGCACACACTGCCTCTTAAGTGTCAGCCCTCTGTGAGAACAAGCCTAGGGAGTTTCACGTGTCCACTGGGCTCTTTAAAAACAAGCCAGAGTTTCTTTCTTCTTATCCATGTTGCTCTTGGCTCTTTAGCCAACTTTCTGAAATAGTACTGAAGCCCACTCCACTGGGCCTGGCCATTTCTGTGCGTTATTTAACTTAGGATGATAAATGGGGCCTGTCTGGGTCTAGCCTCCCGAGGTTAAATTGAAAGGCTATTTTAATGGAGTAAAAAAAAAATGTTTTTCTTTTTTTCATAAATCATTCCAGATAAATACTGTTTAACCTTCCCTCCCGGCTCCTTAGACGCTAAGAGCTGAATTGAAATGTGGGCCTGAAATGCTTGCGTGCTTGCTCGCCTTCAGTTTTAGTGGCTCTGGTGATCAAAGCCACTCACGCAGCTCAGAAATGATGTGGCCATGTTCTAACAGCTGTTTGCTATTTTCTTCCAAAAAATTTTTTTATTCAGCTGAGCCTAATAAATAAAAAGAATAGATGGTAATTAAGAATGCTCGTCTCTGACATTAAAACGGCCACAAGGAGGAAGCTTGAATTGTTTTTTTTTTCTTCTTCCTTTAATTGGAAATCATGAAATTTCATAGTTACATCTCAGAAGACTGGGGAAGAGGGATGTGGAGGCCCCTGAGTCCTGACATTGCTCACCAGCTGTGTGGCTTGGTCATCTACACACAAGAATGCTGACTTCAGGACTGAGTGTGCAGCTACAGTGGAGTATTTTGTGGAAAGTGGCGTGGCAGAGACTCACGCTGCTCGCAGGAAGGCGCCTGCTCTTCTTGCCGTAACCAGCATTTCATGTTCGTGGAGCCTGTTTGAGGCTCTTACGTCAGGGCTGCTGCATGGGTGCATGGCAAAAAAAAAAAAAAAAAAAGCATGCACGAGTTCTCTAAGATAAATACTAGCAGGCTGTGTCAGGGGTCATTGTCTTTCCGGCAGTTCCACACCGGCCTGGGGCTTTCTTTAGATGGGTGCTGGCCTTTACCTAAGCTAGTTACGTGTCCTGTTGGTTTTCTGCAGGTCTGGGAGACACAAGTGTGCCTGTAGCCCTGTTTCTGTTGAGCAGGGGGGCCGCTGTGTCCTGGACCCACAGCAGCTTCCCTGGGCCTCGAGGGGGAGCTGGGGTCTGTGACACACACACACACACACACACACACACACACACACACACACACACACACGCACGCACGCACGCACGCACGCACACAGGCAGAAGGTTGCCATGATTCTGAGGCCCCCAGGCTATCCATGCCTGCCAGAGCTACTCAACAAACACTCTCAAAAAGCACAAAATAAGAGAAAAAAATAAAATAAAATGGGGGCTTTTTTCCCCCCTTAGAACTTTATATACAATTTTGCTTTGTTGATTTCTTGGTCTGTTTTATTTTCTGATCCCCAAGACATGTCTGTTTTCCTAGAGTTGGATGTCCGACAGGATCCCTGCATCTGTCTCATGCAGACTGGACAAGCACATCCGAGATAGTCTTAGGATTTTGAGATCCCTCTCTTGGTGTGGGCTTGGTATGCCCCTGGAAGGGGTGCTCTTGCCTTCGACTGCAGATACGAAGGCAGGTGCTTACAAGTTGGACTGCTCGATCCAGCCGTGTTTTTGCCATGTGCTTATTTTTATTACTTTGAACATTTGAGTTGGGCGTGGTGGCTGTAAATCCTAAAGAGGTTACGGAATGGTTCCCTCAAGTTGGGAGTTTTCTGTGGATAGATGATCGTGGAAAAGAACAGTTCTAAAAGCCCTTGCTAACTTTGAATTTGTGTTCGAGAGCTTCACGCTTAGGTGTGTTTCCTCCTCTGTATGAACAGGAAGTTGGACCAGATACTCACAGTGGGATTCTGTGGCTCTGGTTTTATTTATGGCCTGTGGAAACATGATCCAGGTTCCATAAGTTTTACCAACAGGAGCGGCAAGGTGCTGCCAGGGATAAGAACATGAAGAAAATAACAACTGGTCTTTGTAGAAAGGACGGACATTATTTATGAGTAGGCGGTGAGCTGGCACAGGCAAGTGTCTGGCAAATGTCTTCCTCTAGGTGCTATGAAAGGGACAGTTGTTTTCTCTTCAGCTAATCTGTGAAGTCTGCGCAGGGAGCGCAAGCGTTGGGGTGGGGCGCGAGAGGTGTAAGGGAGCCAGAGTCCCACTCCAGGGCCTCCAACCTTCAGTCTGGACTTTACCTGCTGTCGGAGGCCACAGGAGCCCTGGGGTGACACAGCCTATCAGTTGTGCCAGTGGGAGGATGCCGTGGCAGCTGTTATCCGGTTGCACGGGGTGGTGGTAACAATAAAGGCCGAACTCAAGCTTGAGTTCAGTTTTAGACGGACTGTCAGGGTTTAGATGGAGTGACTGTCAGGGTTTAGACGGACTGTCAGGGTTTAGACGGAGTGTCAGGGTTTAGACGGAGTGTCAGGGTTTAGACGGAGTGTCAGGGTTTAGACGGACTGTCAGGGTTTAGACGGACTGTCAGGGTTTAGACGGAGTGTCAGGGTTTAGATGGACTGTCAGGGTTTAGACGGACTGTCAGGGTTTAGACGGAGTGTCGAGCAGGGAGCTGACATGGAGATCCTGGGGATGGGATTGAAGGACATGTGTGGATGATGAGAGCAAGCTCGCAGGGCCTGGAAACCATAGACCATAAGTTTACAGCTCAGGTGGCTCCATGCGGTCACCAAGGACCAAGTGACAGACAAATATCATGAGAGGTTGTCTTCTTTTTAGTGCATATGTGTTAGAAACACTGCTGAGGTCGATAAGGAGCATTATGTGTGTGTGTACGCGTGCGTCTTTGCAGCTGTGTAGGCCAGAGTTTGCCGTCACGTGTGTTTCTCACTTGCTATTTTTTTTTTTAAGATTTATTTATTTACTTTGTACACAGTGTTCAGCCCCCATGTATGCCTACACGCCAGAAGAGGGCACCAGATCTCATCACAGATGGTTGTAAGCCACCATGTGGTTGCTGGGAATTGAACTCAGGACCTTTGGAAGAGCAGTCAGTGCTCTTAACCTCTGAGCCATCTCTCCAGCCCCTCTCACTTGCTATTCACCTTAATTTTTGAGCATGGTCTCACCCTGAGCCTGGAGATTCAGCCGAACTGACCATCACACCCTTGGGATCCTCCTGTCTTCACCTGGGTAGTGACTGCAGACCTGTATAATTGTGCCTGCTTTTATGTAACTCGAACTCGGGCCCTCATGCTTGGTAACTAGCACTGTAGCAAGTGATTCATATTTCCAGTATCATTACTAAGTTATTTCTGAGACAGAGTCACACTCTATAGTCTATCTATGCCGGCCTTGGATGCCCGTCTCCGGCCTCAGCCTCCTGATTTTAGAAACGACACAATGTGGTTTTCGTTTAATCCTTTTAAATATCCTCATCATCTCAGAAACAACCGACGTTGGCTTGTCGTACTTGAGTGAAGTCCAAGATGGAAATGCTTCGATCCAGTTTTCCAAGGATTGTGTTCATGGTTTGTACTGCGTAGCTTGTCATGTAATTTCGGTGGAATTCACTTGAAATGTGAGCCATCACATAGGTTATGGTGCCTCATCTGTATGGATTTCTGTCAACAAATAGGCTGAGGGTGAAATTTCAATTACCTTTGATCTGGACACACTAGGAGAGTGTTTTCAGAGTTTCCAGGCAGTCACATGCCCTGAAAAGGAGAAACCACCTTCAAAGCTGGAGCAGTTGTCTCCGATGTCGTCACAGACACTGCCCGCTGGGTAACTCCAGCAGTATAGACTTGACTCCCTCCAGAAATGGGAAGAAGGGTGAAGCAGCCCCTCTTTCTACCCACCCATGCCTACTGTCTGCTGACCCCAGAGCAGAGGGGCTGAGCCGAGGGGTCCTGCAGTGTCACAGCTGCTCACAGGACACGTGCACTCAGGAGAAAGCCAAGCATGCCTGAAGAATGTGCTGGCAGCTTTTGTCAACTTGGCACACACTGGGGTCCTCTGGAAGAGAGTAGAGGATTTCGTTAAGGAATTGGTTCTATTGGGTTGGGCTGTGAGAGAGTAGAGGATTTTGTTAAGGAATTGGTTCTATTGGGTTGGGCTGGGAGCTCATGTAGAAGGCGGTTTCTTGATTGATGATGGATGGGAGAGGGCCTGGTCCACTGTGAGCAGGGCCACCCCTGGGTTATATAAGAAACAAAGCTGAGCGAGCCAGTCAGCAGTGTTCCTCTGCGGGCTCTTCTTCAGGTCCTCCCTCGGGTCCCTGTGCTGAGTACCTGCTCCAACTTCCCTTGATGCGGAAGTGTATCCTGTCAGCCAAATAAGCCCTTCCCTCCCTAAGCTGTTTTTGATCAAATGAACCCACAGAACATTGAAGACTTCTCTGCTTTGACTCTTCATCCTTGTCACCTGTAGGCCTCACTGGTAGGACCAACAGAACACACCCTTTTGTTCATGTAAATCCTGTGACTCTCGGGCAGATGCTTGTTTGTGGCCCCTGTCAATAGCAAAATTCAAGTGACAATAATAGCAAAAGGACATTTTCTTGATTAACTATAGCAGATGTTGAATAAAGGCATTGAAACAAAAGTCGGATACTATTCTGAACGGTCTTATCATTGCCACTTGGTTTAATTATCCTTGTGAGCAACTAGAAGAAACAGATCATTAGAATTGGTAGGAGGGATCTCTGGTTTCCTGAAAAGCTCTTTGTCTTTATTAATTCAGGTTTTGTCATATGTAATTGACCATTGAGTTCCAGGTAAATTTGCGAACAAAGATACTAGTTTTCTGTGCGTTGATCACATGACAAGCTGCTGTGGTTCACACCACTGCTCAGCTGATGCTCTTGGTTTGTTCAGCTCTCACTGACCGAGGAGAAGACTGATGTTGTGCGACAAAACTTTTGAGGAGCTGCACACACATCTACTCACCCCAGAGAGGAGCCCATGACCGACCAAAGTACAGATACCTCCGGAGTCCAGCTTGGTGAACCATGAGTTTTATTGGGGTTACTCAGGCTATGGGTTACTTAAAGGAACAGAAATGACTCAAAGACAGCGGCATCACCAAAGCCTACCCCAGCCTGAGTGATAGCTCACAAAGCTGGGAGCCTGGAGCGCACTGCACAGTCTAGAGGCACTTAACAGGTTGGAACGTATGCCTTCCGGGTGCTTCAGTTGGTCTAAAACTCTTCTAGGCAGCTTGGCTGGTCTCAGAATCTTCTTTTTAAGCTTCTTCTGTTGATTGATTGATGATTGATTGATTGCCTGAGATGACATCTTCAGCTTCTTTCTCTGGTAGAGAGGGTGCTAGTGACTTCCTGAAGCTATTCTGAGTTGTTTAGCTTCCTGCTTAAGGAGGTTCCCTGCAGGTGGAATGTTCTGGTCTCTTGGGAAATTTATACCACATTGACCTGATGCAGTTGTCTTCATGAACTTTCTTCCTGTTTTCCGGATAGTTTCTGTCAGGTGGACCTTTCTGTTACTGCCTTCCTTCAGGCTCCTCTTTGAAAGCCCTGGAAGGGACATACAGTCTCCAAAATAATGTTCTGATTTTCTTCAATAGAAACCAAGATGCTGCCAGCAACTCTTTAGCATCCTGCCAACCCAGGACTGCTCAGAGTGAGAGCCTTTCAGTGGGTACACGCCACAGCGCTCAGCTTCCACACTTGCTTTTTTGCCCTTTAGTCTGGCTCAGAAATGCTGTCCTTTGGGGCCTCCGAGAGTTGGCTTTCTGGGCATTGTCTGGCAGGACACAGGGTACTAGATGAGAACAAGTACCTTTTCTCTGTGTCCTCTATCCTCGGGACCCTTCTGGCACCGCTTTCCACTGTGGCATCGAGGTGCGGCTTGAGCTGTGGTTCCTTTTCTGTTGGCACATCAATGGAGTTAGTGGTTTAATTGTGGATCTTGGACTCATTAGTCTCTGTGGCTGCTGTTACAAAGTGTCACTACCCTAATGGCTTCAAAAAGTGCTGCAGACTGGCATTCTGTGCGGGGCCACAGAGTGGGTTCCCCTGAGGGTTATGGGGAGGGACGTGCCCATGCTTCTCGGCTTCTGAGGTTTTGCTGGCTGTGTTGGTCAACCTTGACTGCATTTACAGTCACCTCAGAGACCCAACCCTGCTTATGTCTGTGAAGGGGATTTAAACGTGGTGGGAAGGTCAGTCCTGAATGGGAGCAGCTCCCTTCTGTGGTTGGGGGTCCTGGACTGGAGAGAAACGGGAACACGAGCTGAGAGCTCCTCGTGCCTCTCTGTGCTGACTGTGGGCGCCACCATGTCATCCATCCTCTGATGATCGCACTCAGACTCTGAGCCGGAACAGAACCACTTCCTCTTCCTTTCTCAAGTTTGTTTTGTTTTTTGTTTGTTTGTTTTAGGGGTGAATTTTTATATTTTTGGCCTAATTTTTTTTTAACTTTTTACCTTTATATGGTTCTTACTCAGGTTGTCAAACTTTTCTCTGGCAAGCACTTAACCCAATGGCCAGGCCACTGAACTCCTTTGTCAAATTCTTTAAAAAAAAAAAAAAAAGCTTCACCCAGCAACTGATGGGAGCAGATGCAGAGACCTACAGCCAAACATTAGTCAGAGCTGGGAATCTTGTGGGTAAAGAAGGATTGTGGGAGCCAGAGGGGTCAAGGATACCAGGAGAAGAACATGACCCACGGAATCAGCTAACCAGGGCTCATTAGGACTGGACTGCCAACCAGGGAGCCTGCATGGAGCTGACCCAGGCCCTCTGCACATATTACAGTTGTCTAGCTTGATTTTCCTGTGGGGTTCCTCACAGTGGGAGCAGGGCCTATCTCTGACTCTCTTGCCTGTTTTTGGGACCCGTCCCTCCTACTAGGTTGCCTCTTCCAGCCTTAACAGGAGAGGAAGTGCCTAGTCTTACTACAACTTGATATGCCATGACATGGCTTGATATGCCATGGGGGGCCTGCCCTGTTTTGAAGAGAAAGGAGGACCATAGGTTGGGGTAGAGACTGGGAGGAGGTTGGGGGAGGGACAGTGAGGGAGGAGAAACTGTAATCAGGCTGGAAAAAATAAATTAATAAAAAACAAATTAATTAAAAAGGAAGAAAACAAAAATTATTACTGCGCATGAACATGTATCTGTGCCTCCCTCTCTGTTTATGTGTGTATGTGTGTGTTAGTATGTGTCTTAGTTGCTGTTCTATTGCTGTGGAGAGATACATGACCAAGACAACTCTGATATCAGAAAACATTCAATTGGGAGCTTGCTTCCAGTTTCAGAGGGCTAGTCTGTGATCATCATGGTGGGAAACATGGTGGAAGGCAGGCAGGCATAGGGATGAGATCTGCAAGCAGGTGGAGAGAGGTACTGGGCCCAGGTTGGGCTTTTGAAATCTTAAAAGTCCCTCCCCAGTGACAAACTTCCATTAACAAGGCCACACCTCCTAATCCTTCCCAAGCAGTTCCACTCCCTAATCCTTCCCAAACAGTTCCACCTCCCAATCCTTCCCAAGCAGTTCCACTCCCTGGTGTCTAAGCATTCAGATACCTGAGCCCTTAAGTCCATTTCATTCAACATGTGAGGAGGTAAGATCACAACTTGTTGAGTCACTCTGTCTTCACATGAGTTCCCATGTCTGCTGTGCTTTGGACCTGCCCAGCCATCTTGTTGGCCTCCTTTCTCAAGCTGTTTCCTCACATATTTGCCTTAACTAATATACTGAGGATCATGGGACATCACCCTAATCTCTTCCTTCATCTTCAAAAGGTTTTCTTGCTGTGTGAGTTCCTGTCTCTTTCCCCTTTGAACTGAAAACACAGCCATTTTAAGAGAAGTCCCAACTTTGGTTGTCTGCATAGAATTCTTTTCCTAGTCAGGTCCTATTGGGGTTTTTAATTTGTGGGGGAATATAATTCAACCTATGTATGTAACTTCTTTTGGTGGGCGTTGGGAGTGGCTTTTTTGTTTGTTTGTTTGTTTGTTTTGAGACGGCTGTCCTGGAACTCGCTTTGTCGACCATGCTAACCTCAGACTCACAGAGATCCACCTGGCTCTGCCTTCCAAGTGCTGGGATTAAAGGCGTGCACCACCACTGCCTGGCTCTGCCTCTCGAGAGCTGGGATTAAAAGCGTGCACCACCACCGCCTGGCTCTGCCTCCCCAGTGCTGGGGTTAAAGCTGCACCACCACTGCCTGGATCTCTAACTTCTATTTTTTTTTTAAAGGAAAAAAATTAAGTTAAAGTTAAATTGATTTTCTGAATCATTTGAAAAATAGGCAGGCCACTTGCTGCTGATGTCTCAGAACATGAAGAGGTAAGAATCCTCAGTATGGCTTGCTGTGTAGACCAGGCTGGCCTTGAATTTAGCGTTCCTGCCTCAGACTCCTGAGGGGTACGATTGCAGGCTGTGTCACTAGGACACTCAGGACCGTGTATGGTTAACACTTGAGAATCGATGTATAGGAGGCTCTGGGACGTGAGAAAATGTCAGCTGCTTTCATCTGATAAAGGTGGGTGGATTCTGAGTTTCTCTCTTCCACCACCACCATTGTTCTGTGAGTCTGTCTCACAGAGCCAACCCTGAACACAACTAGGCCTGTTGTGTTCACTGTAGCCACAGCAAATTCCTCATTCAGTGTGTCTGCCGTGCTAGGAAAGCCAGTTCTTGCTGCTATCCTCATTTTCTCGAAGTGCCTGGTAAGCACCCTAGAGCATCACTCATTACTTGAGAAATATAGATTGAGGTCTCAAGGAGATATCACCTCGCACGGCATTTGGACGGCCACTAATCCATTCACTGACCCACAGGACAGGACAGGTACTATTAGGGTTTGCAGAAACTGGGGCCTTTGTTCACTGTTGCTGGGAATTGACATGACTATTGGGGAAGCAGGCGACAGCTCTTCAGAAAATTAAGATCCTGTAATCTCACCTTGGGGGAGTGGACTATGCCCCAAAGAGCAGAAAGCTGATCATGAAGAGGCAGTTGCCCACATGCATGTACGACAGCCTTATTGGCAACGGCCATGACATAGAAGCAACCTAAGAATTCATCCATAGATAACGGTTAAGGAACATGAAGTGTATGTATGACAGAGGGAGCATTACATAGCTGTAGAAGAGAAAGGTGAGCCCTGAGAACATCTGGTGCTTGGAATAAGCCAGTCATAAAAGAATGACCAATTTATAGGATCCTACCTATCAGAAATACCTAAAGTAGCCAGATTTGTAGGGAAAAAGGAGTACAGTTGGTGGTCTCTGTGGGAGAGGGGAGATATACTCCCTGCATAACCAACAGCAGATTTCAGGCTGAGGAAATGGACCTGTGTTGTGGGAGGTTCTTCTGTCTATGTGTTGCTTTTATTGGTTAATGAATAAAGAAACTGGCTTGGCCTGTGATAGGACAGAGTAGAGCTAGGTGGGGAAAACTAAATTGAATGCTGGGAGAAAGAAGGCGGAGTCAGGGAGAAGCCATGTAGCACCACCAGAGACATACACTGGAAGGAACTTTACCCGGTAAGCCACAGCCACGTGGTGATACATAGATTAATAGAGATGGTTAATTTAAGATAAGAGTTAGCCAGAAATACGCTTAAGCTATTGGCCAAACAGTACTTCCAATAATATGGTTTCTGTGTGATTATTTTGGGGCTGAGCAGCCGAGAACAAACAAGCAACTTCCTACAACAGACCTGTAGGGTCCAGTGTGGTTATACTTGGCACCACTTTCCTGAATGTTTAAATATGGGCAAGATGGTAGATTTCATGTTAATTTCATTAAAATCACGAAAAGTTATGTTGTGTAGCGATATTATTTGGAAGGTAGCAGACACAGTTCCAGGCTATTTGGCTCTGGACGCCACTCATTCTGCTTTTAAAATCTCATGTTTATGTTTTGATAGTCACTACTTATGAAATTTGATGCCTAGAGAGATGCCAAACTCCTTTCAGTGTGGAACTGGGTTCTGTGCGACTTCCCACGTGCGAACGAGCAGTGTCCAGTGCATCCCAGGAGTCAGGACTCAACACACAGAGCCCTTGTGTTTGCTGAGCCGCTGGACACTAAGCATCTGTTCTCCTCCGTAGGGTTTACTGATTTTAAGCTAATGACCGAAAAAGCCTCGTACAGACAGAACTGTAAAGCGAGACTGACGTTCGCACACATAGTATATCTGAGCCCAAAATCCTAACACGTACCCTGTGAACAGACCAGTAAGTGACAAGTGTCCGGGAGCCGGATTGGCACAGATGCCTACAGTGCCAGATGTGTGGGAGACACAGGCAAGATGATTTGTAAGTGTAGGGCTAGCCTGGTCTGTATTCCAGTTGCTTGACAATTCCAGAGCTGTGTAGCAAGACCCTGTCACCAAAAATAAAATGTAGACTTAAGGCTCAGGCTCTGAAACTTGAACTTCTAAATACTCACAGTGAACTGCTCCTGCACACCGAGCTGAGTGGCGTTACCGTGTACATTGTTTTTGAGTAAGAAGTGTTCCAAGCAGCTAATGACACCACGCAGCTCTCTGAAAGTGATCCCTGTTCTGTTCTTCCTTTACACCCGCTCTCCTGACAGCATTGTGGGTCGGACCAGGACGGTATTTATGCCACCGTCTTAGATCTCTGGAAACACACAACCAGGATGTTTCTTTCTTTCTTTTTTTTTTTTTTTTTAATTTTGGACGAAC
Organism: Ondatra zibethicus; assembly: GCA_004026605.1. Taxonomy (NCBI): domain Eukaryota; kingdom Metazoa; phylum Chordata; class Mammalia; order Rodentia; family Cricetidae; genus Ondatra; species Ondatra zibethicus. The sequence continues at coordinate 11,755 of PVIU01013892.1, read as the reverse complement.
TGTAAAGGCTGTGTCTACAAATGTACCACCTGAGTAACTGTCTCCATTAAGAATCCCTTTTTATCTTTGCTACTCACGCTGGAGGCCTCTCATGTGCTGAAATCCTAGGGACTGACTTGTAAAAAGGATGGAGTTCTTTTGCGGCCTGTGTCAGCGACTGGACAGACGATGAGGGCCGCGCTCCAGAAAGGGCCAGTGGTCACCCACTGAAGAGCCTGGGCCTCATTTATATGCGATGTTGCCCATCATAGGTGACAGAAACACCAGAAAACTGAAAGGCTGACTGAATTTTAGTCTCTGGGTGTTTTCGGCATTTCCCAGCAGGTAATCTGGTAGCTTCTGGTCATGTCTAGGGAGAAATGGGGGAAGTCGAATCATTCACCCTTATTCACCTTCAGAAACCAGGTATGAGCCTTTCCAAAAGTGATTGTAGCATAGATGGATGGAAGGATGGATGGGAGAGTGCATTGGCTAGTTTTATGTCAACTTGACACAGGCTGGAGCCATCTGAAAGGGAGGAATCTCAGTTGAGAAGTGAATGTCTCCATGAGATCAGCCTGTAGAGCACTGTCTTAATTAGTGACGTATCTGGGAGGTCCCAGGTCATTCTGAACGATGCCACTCCTGTGCTATAAGAAAGCAGGCTATGCAAGCTTGGGGAGCAAGCTAGTAAGCAGCACTCCTCTGTGGCCTCTGTATCACCTCCTGCCCCAGGCTCCTGCCTTGTGTGAGCTCCTGCTTTGGCTTCTCTCAGTGGACTATGATTTAGTGTATGGAAGCCAAATAAACCTTTTCCTCCCCAAGTTGTTTTTGCTCATGGTGTTTATCACAGCAACAGTAACCCTGACTAGGACAGACAGGATCTTATTATACAGCCCTGAATGGCCTGGGATTCACTATGTAGACCAGACTGCCCTGTAACAGAGAGGTCAGCTGCCTCTGCCTTGGGAGTACTAGAGTCAAAGGCACCAGACTCAAGATTTGAGCATAATTTAAAAATGCTTTGCCATTGAGTATGAAGCTGTCAGAACAGCTAACTTTAAGGCCCTCTTGATAGCATTGTAATTTTGAGCATAAACATTTGGAACAAATCTTTAAACAGATTGTGGGTTTCATGAGGACCAGAGAGAAAGAATTGGTCTTTCAAAGAAATGAACTCAAGCTCTGAACTCCCAAGTGTGCTTATCCTTAACCCGGTTTGTGTTCCTTGGAGAAAACTGAAACAAGGCATAGAAGCCAGCAGACAAAGGTGTGGACAGTCCAGCTGTGTTTCTACAATTGTGTATGTTACCGTGTTTTCTTGGTCGTCTCTGGGTTGTAGCCCACTGAAAATGGTTCTGACCAATGTCCATATAGAAGGGCGTGGTGGAAAGATCATGGGGCATGTCTTTCTGGCCGCAGAGACATGAATATTGTGAGGCAGGCAGCTGACCCGTTTGTCTTTTGGAACATCTTTTAATAAAACCAGGATAGAGCGTACATACCCGATGGCCCTTGTTCTGCCTGCCTTGGCTGGCGCATTGCTGGGCATGGATGGACGGAATCTCAAAGAGGCAGGATCTAAATAAAGGCAATGGTGACACATCTAGAAACAGTGACCAGTGTGCCAGGCAGCCAATTCGGCAAACAGAACAGCGCACGGCAGGCCTGTGTGTTCTTATGTGGTTAGTCCTCGGTGATGGCACGCGCATCACATTTAGAAAACTGCCTGTCAGTTCCTTTGTATAGGGCTGTGGGTTTTCCTCTGCACTCTCTTCTTGCTACCTTTCCTCGTTCTGCAGAGTAGCTGGTACGCAGGTGGCTTTTATGTACTGACGTGTGGGAGAGCTGCTGGGATCTTCAGGAAGTGATTTCTGTCGGGAGTGGTTGTCGTGTGTCTGGGCCATGCAGGTAGAGTTTGTAAACCGGTGCGCATGTGCCGCTGCCACGTCATGTAGTCAGACGTGTGCAGGGGTGCCCTGCCTTGAAACCGCAACTCTGAAGGTGTTTCTATTAGTATCATCTGTCTCCCTCCAACCCCCGCCCCCGGAAAAGTCTACTGTGATTTCTTGGTAGCAGAAGATCGCATGGGAAGGGTGAAGGACTTTCGTGGTGTTGGTTGGCATCCAGGAGGCCTCTGCGGCAATTAACTGCTCCCCTAGACCTAGCACCTATGTGTCTAGTGGCTCTAAGTGTGACCTTGGGCTGAACTGTCCAGCTCACCAGTTAGATTTTTTTTTTCAAGTCATGATGGCTGGCAGGATTTAGCAAGACACCTCTTCAGTCTGTTCTACGTTTTCCATTAAATATTCTTTCTTTGTTAAAATAAATATTCAGAGGGATGGGAATTAATGCGAAACATCTTCCCTGAGCTCAGAACCAAATGAGAAGAAGGAGCAATGTTCATGCTGGTCATGGTGGCCACTTGTCTACTGACGCATGCTGGGCTGCCATGCTGGCCAGCCGGGCTGATAACGTCCCTGAATGAGACTGACTCACGACATTGCCGCTGGTGAACAGCTTCCGCACCCAATAGGAGATAAGAATACGTGCTTCTGCAAGCAGTAAAACTCAGCAGAAGGGGAAAAGCTGATCTGAGAGTCCCAGTTCCTGGCTCTCGTGAATATCAATAGGGAGAGGAGAATAGGATCAGGCAAGGAGCATTCCCAAGCTGAAGCTTCTTCCAGAGGAAGCTACAGTGATGCTTGAATTCTCAGGAGGACATAAAAGCCCAGGAAGTTGCTGCTGACGTCAGTGAAGCCATTGTGAAGATTTGAAAGGTTATTTATATGTAGGTGTGTGTGTGTGTGTGTGTGTGCGTGCGTGTGTGTTGCACGGGGTGGAGGGTGTGTGCCTGTGAGTTCAGGTGCCCTCAGTGTAACAACTCAGACTGTTGTCAGCAGTACAGCATGGGTCCTCTGGGAAAATCAGCAAGTATTCTTAACCACTGAAATCTTTACACCTTGACATTTTAAGTACGTTTTTTTGGTTTTGTTTTGTTTGTTTTTGAGACGGGGTTTCTCTGTGTAGCCTTGACTGTCCTGGAACTTGCCTTATAGGCCAGGCTGGCCTCAAACTCAGAGATCCACCTGCCTCTGCTCCCAAGTGCTGGGATTGAAGGTGTGCGCCACCACTGCCTAGCAGACATTTTGAGTTTTTAAGTTTTTTTTTTAAACATATTTTTTCAAACCTAAAATTTACTGTGACGCGAGGAATCACCCAGGATGCTGATCTTGGCTGAGTCCTGCAGGTGGACACCCTCAGCAGGCCAGGTGTTTGTTTCCCAACGAGCATTGCCTGTCATATTTCCTCTCAGCTCCTTAAATTCTCTTTCCTGATTCTTAAAGAGTTCTGTTCCTAGAAGCCGTGGGTGGGACCGGGAAGCTGGGCTTTGGGACTTAAAGTAAATAGGCCGTGTGAAACCGAAAGGAAAGTTCCTGACCATAGACAGAGAAACACAGGATGGGGGTCTCTGGGCACTCGCTAGCGCTATTGATCAGAAAGAGCAAGTCCTTAGCAAGCAAACTGGTGTGGGCAGGGGGGATTTCACCCTGCAGGAGGGAACATGAAGCATGAGAGGGCTTGATTGCTTGCCGCTTACCCCCTGAGACGCTTAAAGACAAGAGCGAGGGGCGTGGGCCTCCCCTGCACTGAATTTTAAGTATGATTCATACAACACTCGTAATTACGGGAAGGAGAAGCCGCTCGTAGTCCCATCATTCCGAGGCAGTTATTGTAAGAATTTGATGTGTGTTTGTGTCATTCTTCCTTCTAACACAATGCTCTCCCTCCCCACAGCTGCCTCAGAGCGGCCCGTTCTTGTCAGCGTGTGCGTATGTGTGTGGATTCATTCCTTTCATTATAGACACCTTTCCAGATCCACAGATAGCAATCTAATTCTTTTTAATAGCTACATAGTAACTCATAGTTTAGATAAGCCATAATTTATTCAATTTATTTTCTGTTGATAGACATGTGAGATATTTGCAGGTTCCATGCCAGCATAAGCGGCCATGTCTATAAATGCTTATGGACGGATCCTTACGTTTCTGCAGGGTGAGTTCGCCATACTCATTTGTTCGAGAGCACCAGGCCTACACAGTTTCATGGGCAATCCTTAAACGAGCCAGGTATTTTCTATATTATTAGGAGCATAATATAACCACAAAACTCAATCGATGCCGTGGGCACGGAAAATATACTGACAAATATAGGAGCCATAATTGCAAGTAAAATACTAGTGAATTAGTCAGGAAGATTAGGTCCATGCTTGTAAGCCCAGTATTCAGGGGCCGGGAATGGGAAGATTGTGAGTTCAAGACCAGCCTGGACTAAACAGCAAGACTCTGCCTGCAAAGCAGAAACAAAAGAAACCAAGCAATACTCCCTCCCCTCAAAAACCACAAAGAAGGAGCATATTTTTTATTTATCATTTCGTTAATTTATTTTACATATCAGCCATGTTTCCCCTCCCTCCTCTCCTCCTGTTTCCATCCTACCTCTTTTTTTATCTCCCATCCCCCAATCCACTCCTCCTCCATCTCCATTCAGAAAGGGGCAGGCCTCCCGTGGGAATCAACAAGGCATGGCATGTCAAGTTGAGGCAGGACCAAGTTCCTCCCCGCTGCATCATAGGGAATGGACTCCAAAAAAACCAGTTCATACATCAGGGACAGGTCCTGGTCCCACTGCCAGGGGCCCCACAAAAGACCAAGCTACAGAACTGTCACCCAGAAGCAGAGGGCCTAGGTCGGTCCCATGCCAGCTGCCTAGCTGTCCATCCAGCATCCGTGAGCCCCCACAAGCTCAAGTCAGCTGTTTCCGTGGGGTTCCCCATCATGATCTCAACCCTCCTTGCTCATACAATCCCTGCTCCCTCTCTTCAGCTGGACTCCCCAAGCTCGGCCCAGGGCTCGGCTGAAGGAGCGTATTTTTAAAGCACATTAAGACTAAGGCTTACTCCAGGAGTGCAGGGATCACTCAACAGTCAGGGAAGTTTTCAAACTAATAGAGGAAATTAAAGGGGGAAAATCTTTTTAAAAGCTTATGAATGTTTCTGACCATGTCTTTTAATATCTAAGCAAAGCAGGAGCAGATGACTTCAATATGGTGAAGACTAATTGCCAAAATTCAGCGGCAGATGCTCAACTCAGTGGTGAACTACTGAAGCCATTCCCAATCCAGCCGGCCGGACTCACGGCCCTTCTCGAATGCCAAGGTTTCAGCCTGTCATGTAGTAAGAAATGGAAAGATGGGCTGGAGAGATGGCTCAGCGGTTAAGGGTACTGACTGCTCTTCCAGAGGTCCTGAGTTCAGTTCCCAGCAACCACATGGTGGCTCACAACCACCTGTAATGAGATCTGGCGCCATCCCCTAACCTGCAGGGACACATACAGGTAGAGCATTGTCTGCATAATACATAAATAAATCTTTGGAAAAAAAAAAGAAAGGGGAAGATCAAATCATTTGTATTTTCAAAGGTCATGATTGTATACCTTAAAAAATAATCTTCTCCATCATTTTGGGAACAAGATCCTTTTGGAAAGTGCATAAAGAAAATATATAGAAGTTAGTTTTCATGTATAATTGGGGTGATCTTACAGATATAAGATATTTCAAAATTGATAATAAGAGTAAAAAGAGTTAGAAATGAGCTTAACTAGGAAGGCACACGTCGGATGAGGGTGGCACGGGACTGCATGGGCTGGTGGTGTGACCCAGTGGGTGAAGAGTTGGCTGTGTAGCCTGACAACCTTGAGCTCAGTCCCTGGGAACTGCGTGGTCAGGGAGAACCCACTTGCACAGGGTGTGTGTGTGTGTATCTCTACCTCAGCACACATGTAGAGGTCAGAGGTCAGCTGAAGTCCATTCTCCTACCGTTTAGGTCACAGGAATCGAACTCAGTCATCAGGCGTGGGTGGCAGGCACCTTTGCCTGATGAGAGCCATCATGCCTGCGCACACATTGTCTTTTAACTGTCACATACACCGTGACACGTGAACACACACACACACTGTTAAAAACAATTTGCAGCCAGACTTAGCTGATGGGAAGTGAATAAACCATCCCCCAGGCAGGAGGGGAGGGCAGTATGAAATACTAACTCTTCCAAAGGAATTATATGTACATTTAATGCCTTTCCATGGATGAGGGGGGCGGAGTCTGGGAGAAGACGGGGACCAGAAAAAGTAATTAGAAGTTCATGGGAAAGAATGAGTGTGTAAACACTGAAGGCATTTCTGTCCCTGTAAGCTGGGTGGGCCCTGCCCTTCACGTGTAGCCTCAGAGTCAGTGTAGCTAGATGTGGGGACTGGCACAGAAATACAGGGTCACCTGGGAGGAACATTTGGAAGATGGAGTATAAAGTGCATTGAAACCAAATGTGTGGGCACACGGCTTTGACCCTGGCACTCAGGAGGAAGCGGCAAGAGGTTCTCTGAGTTTGGGGCTAGCTTGGTCTACATATTGAGCTTGTCTTCTACACCCCTCCCCCCATACACACTATTTATTTAAAGTGGGAGACAAAAACTCTTTCTTTGATAAATGATGCTCACACACTCTGCCGTCTATTTGGAATAAGAAACTCAACTTTTCCATTCTCTCTAAGAGACAAGAACAGTTTTCAGACAGACGCACAGATGAGTATTCTAGCTGTGAGTGTGAAAATAAATAAGACATAAAAACACGTGTAGTGAACTATTCACGCGGCCCAGCCGTATAGGACACTGAGCCTATAAGGAAAGGGATGATGGGCAGTAGTCATTCATTGTCCAGCTCCTCCGTTCTTTCCTTGCTTGTCCTGTGAGGGGCTCCTGTGGGTTGAGTCTAATTTAGACTGCTCCTCCCGCAAACACCCTAGGCTGGGTTGAGTCAGGGCATGTTGTCGGGGGTGGGGAGTGCTAATCAGCTTATATTTATAATAATTACTTCTAAATTTGCCATTAAATGGTCCCTTTCATGTCCACGAAGCACTTTGCTGGGGAGTTGCAGAATTTGCCGGGACCCAAATTCACTCTGCCCTTACAGGTTCCACAAGTATCTGGCAAGCTGCAGCAGCACCTGGGAGCAAACTGAGGGGGTGGAGCTAAGGATAGGAACTGTCGTGGGGCTGCAGCAGCACCTGGGAGCAAACTGAGGGGTGGAGCTAAGGATAGGAACTGTTGTGGGGCTGAGAGAGCTCAGTCAGTGCACACATGAGAACCTGGGATTGATCCCTAAAATCCACACTGGAGAGCCCCGTGGCCATCTGTACCTGTAATAGCAGTTCTAGGGAGGCACAGACAGAGGAGCCCTGGGACCCTGGCAAGCCAGTCTTGTTAATCACTGTGGGCCAGGCTCGTTGAAACCCTGTCTCTAAAAGTAAGGTGGGCCACTGAGACAGATGGCTTGCAGCCAAAGTGCATGGCCTGAGTTTGCCTTGAGACTCACACAGTGGAAGGAGAGGACTGGCTTCCTAAGATGCCCTCTGACATCCACATGTGCCATAGCACGCCAGTATATGTGCTTGTGCACACGCACGCACACACACCTCACATAGAGTAACGTAATAAAAATCAGTTCTTTTATAAATTTAAAAAATTTTTCTTTTGATTTATTTTAACTTTATGTGTATGAGTACTTTGTCTGCATGGATATATGTGTGCCATGTGTGTGTTTGGTGCCCTTCGAGGTCAGATGAGGGTACCAGCTCACCTGGAACTGGAGTTGTAAGTCGCCATGTGGGTGCTGGGAAACTGAGCCTAGAACCTACCCAAGAGCAACATTAACGGCTAACCCATCTCTCTGTCCTGGTTCCTTTGTTGTAGCTCTTTTAAGGGTGGATTCCTCCCCAGGAACAACTCTTGAGGTTGACCTCTGGCCTACAGATACATACGACACATATGCACCTGCACACATGTGCACACAATCCCTGAACTAGCATGCTTATTGCATGATCTTCAAGACTGGCAGTTACACAGAAGACTCTCTAGCACCCCCCTACCCCTACGCCCTTTACACACACACCACATACCACACACACACACACACACACACACACACACACCCTTCTAGCCTGTGCTGCTTCTGATTTAAGCAAGGGAGGACACCTCCTGTATGTCTGTTGTTTACATCTGCTCATCTTCCTGGATGTTCCTGCTGGGCTTACTCTAGGAAGAATTCTTTCGGGGGGTGGTGTGGCTGAAATAGGCCCAACAGAGGAATGTGTCAGATAACATTTGTCCTTTGCCTAGCAATTCTCAGAGTAAGGAAAGCGCATACATAGCTGCACCCATTCTCTTGGGAAATGTGAGCCCTAATTACTCAGCCCTCTTCCTTCAGAATAACGAGATGTCATAATTTCAGTTGTATGTGATTTGTGAAACGGGGGCTGTGTGGGATTCCAGAGGACTGTGACTCTGATTCTGGGGAGGGTGAAGTCAGGACATGCACCTGTTTCCCGGGGTGGGGTGGGTTCCTCTACCTTAGGATCCCACCCCCTTCCTTCTGCCCCTTTATCTCATTCCTGCCTTCTTAGGGCCCTTGGGGAGCCATTTCTAGTGCAGGGATCACACTAGGTCCCAGGCTGTTGGTCCTGGTTCCTGGCAGAGATAGTCTTGGTTTGTTCTTAGAAAAGAAGGCCATTTTGAAGGTGGGGATGTTCCCCCGTCCCCTCATCTGTTCTGAGGTCCCCACCCACCACACGTAACACCATGGTACATGAATAGTATTCAGTGTGAGTCAAGGGTCTGAAGGCCCAGTGTCCATGGCGGTCATCTGGAATTTGGGGTGATGGTGGAGACAAAGAAGTCCATGACCAGGAGAAGCCATGGCATCTGCTAGACTGTAGGACTTCGGGAGTAGCTCATCCTCCTCTGTGCAGGAGCTCTTGGATGCACTCTGTCCAGGCAGAGAATGAATGCTCACTTGAGCCCAGCATCCGGTCACCACATGGAGGAGGGAAAGACTTTGGGGTGTTCTCAAGCTGAGTTCGTCTCTGAAGGAGCTCTGCACCTTCAGGGTTCGCCAGTGTGGAGTAATGAGTTGAGACAGCCTGTCTTTCTTCAAGAATGTTGAGTGAAACACTGTGAAGACATGGCTGGTGTCTTTGAGTTTGTGGCTGGGACCTTTTTGTTCCTGTTTTCTCTCTCAATTCCCCTGCTTCTCTGTCCTTCCTTAAGCCCTTCCCTTAGCACCTTGGGGCTGCTGGACTGGAGACCCCATATAATGAGACCCTCAGAGATGGCTCTTGGAGACATCTGTTTTTTGTTTTTTTTTTTTTTTTCTTCTGGGTTTGGACTTTTGTTTTCAACAGTAGTTGAAGAGATTATTAACAAATTCTATCTGGGCTTGAAGTGTAACACTATAGTGGGTGCTTGCCTGGTATCCATGAGGCCCTGGATTGAATCTCAAGCACCCGTAAAAATGATACATTATATTTATAGTATCATTAGCAGCTGTAATTCTCTCCTGCCCCTTCACAGCCTAGTATTGTTAGTGGGTAAGGGTGGTAAATTTGTTCAGAGTCTGAAGTCCACTGGGATATGAAACTCTACGTCTTCAGAGTCAGCTGGAGATGGCAGCCAACCAGTAGAATGGAGGCACTGTCCCCTGTGGACGTTAAGGAGACTCCTCCACATGGATTTCCTCTGTAGAGGCCTTCAGTGTGCAGCCGTGATGCTGGCGCACCTGTAAGCCTGCTCCTAACTGCCCGGCTTTTGTTTCATCATACTTTACCCATGTGGCTTTTGGAAACCCTCATGTCTGTAAGACCCATATCACAGGCCATCGTGTGCAGTGAGCTCTCACACGGTGCCTCCATTTCTAGCAATGTCCTGTGCGCTTTGACTCTTGTTTGATGCTAGTGTATCTGTGAGCAGTTGGGTTTTCAAGAGGCTTGCTTCCCTGTGAGCAATCAATGGCTCCCTCCGTACACAATGTAAGCCTGGTTTGGAGGTGAAATATCAGCCCCCTGGTTCCCGCTGACTGGCTAGCAAGTTTGCCCACAGGCCTGCTTTATAAAAACTTAATCCTCCTTACTTGATACTTACAATGAGTTGGTTTATAGCAATGTTTTCTGCCTGATCTTTTGTGCCTAGTGCTTGCTGTTTAACCCCAGCTGGTCTCAGATGAACAACAGTCCTTCTGCCTCCACTTCTAGAGCGCTTGGATGCAATCACACACTTGGTTTATCTGTTTTATTTATTTATTTATTTATTTATTTATTTATTTATTTATTTATTTAGTTTTTCCTGTTAGGTGTTTTGAGTCAATGTCTTATACAGTAGCCCAGGCTAGCCAGGGAACTGTGCAGCCCAGTGTGGCCTCACACTCAGAGCAGCCCTGATTCAGCTTTCTAGATAAGAGAGGTGAGCCATCGTATTCAGCAGTGCCAATAATCAGTAACCAAGTAGCTTACCGAAATGTTTGCATCCCAAGTCTGAATCCTGTAAACAGTATTGTGTTTACTTTTTCTGAACACCCTGGCTTTGGACCACCCTTGAGACTGAGCCTCATAGACCATGTGTGGCATCAAGCTAATGAGTCTTATCTCAGACTGAAACCTTCAAGCAGCATGCCACCTGAGCACTGGTTAGAAATGCAGACCCCCCAGGGTTCCATCCCAAACCACAGGAACCCAGCTCCTTGGGAGCAGGGCCAAGCACAGTCTGCTTGCAGAGACTGATGGCAGTCGTTTGCATTTCATCAGTAAATATGTATGTGTAAACAGAAGACGCAAATTAGCAACCATTGTTATGACTGAAAGTGCTTATAATCTGTTATTGCTCAAAATATTTCCAAAAGAATGGAGCAAGTGCTGATAGAGTTTACAATTTATGTTTTTCTCTTGTGGTAAAATTCGGATTTTACTAATTCACAAATTTTGATTCTGATAGAGAGGTCTGTGTGTGTGTGTGTGCGTGCACATGCATGCATGCTCATGGGCACACACACACACACACACATACACGCTTGATTGTAAGGCGGAAAGATTCGCTACAGGTGAGCACACCGTATAAAGATAGTACTGGAGAATGATGCCCGCACTCCATGGTAGATGGATGCCACGGTGGAGGGTGTTTAAGGTAGGGAGGGGGAAGCAGACTATCTCATGATGGGTTCAAACCAGGTGTTACCCACTAAAAGTTATATCCCTTAATCATGGAGAAAACAGAATTTACTGTCTTAGCCATTTAACAAATTTTAAAATTAGCTTATAACTTGGTAGATATCATGTCATTTTGGGGCAAAGTGTATTAGTAGGTTCACCTTTTCCTGTGATTCCTGCAACCTCCCTTGTTCCCAGAGTGTGTGCTCCTTTCCTCGTTCACGTCCCATGTGTCCTTTGCACCCCCTGCCCCCCATTTATATTTACCCACTCCTGGTCTCCACTCTTTGTCTTTTACACCCTGTCTCATCTGTTTTGAAGCTCACGGTTCACTAGTGTTTCCACACCGTTGTGCACCAGAGGAACGGAAGTGCTAAGCCCGTCGTCTCACCAAGCCCTTTCGCCTCCCCTTGTCCCCCAACTCAACATCCGGGCCACTTCCCCTTCCTTTTACATGGCTTTCCTTCATAGCATTCATACAGCCCACTCTGTTGTTCGTGTGTTAGACAAGTCTTTGCTGTTAGCTCAGGTCGTACTCAAACTCATGACCCTCCTGCTTCAGCCTCAGCGCTGAGGTTACAAGTGTGTGCCACCGCACCCAGCCAGGAGACCCTCTCAATAGTTGAGTGAATTGTAGTGTTCCCACAGGGGTGGGCGGCCATCACCCTAATAGGTTTCCCGTGTCTTCCC